>CM050172.1:34479203-34657719 GCA_027410445.1 Discoglossus pictus | reverse complement strand
TGGATTATTCTGTATTTTCATTTTCAGAACCAAAGGTTATTATATTTATACTAGCGACTTGCCCATCAAAAAATGACGGTCAATAAAAGAAAGTGTTGAAATGCTGTTTGCCACACAATGTGAGTGTACTGTGTGCCTCAACTATATAGACCCCTCTAACACACTAATGAACTCATGTAATAACACTATAAGTGCCATGAGGGTCATCCAGGACCCTCATGACCCAAAGTGTAAACACTACACCATTTTAACCCGGTCACTTATGGGGGTCTATCCAGACCCTCATAAGCCTCTATTTAACCCCATCAGTCCAATAAGGGTATATTATGACCATTATGGGCCTGTTACAACGCAACATTAACCACATAAGTGCCATGACGGTCCTCAAGGACCATCATGACACTAAGTATAAACACTACACTGCACTATAACCCCCCCCAAAAAAATTTTTTTATATCACCTAAACACCCTCTACACTACCTACCTACACTACCTACCTACCCCCTAATAACCCCCAACCACTCTAATTACAGAAAGCAAAAAAAATAAAATCATCAAAAATAAAATATCTACATTACATAAAATAAAAAAACCTAAATCACAAAAAATAAGAAATGTACATTACAGAAAAAAAAAAAAATACATTACAACCCCCCCCCCCACAGAAAAAAAAATTACACACCTAAAAATGAAATACATATAATACATACAATACAATATATACAATACAAATAAAATGAAATACAATACAATACACCCCTATGTAATATACAATACATCCTATCTAATATTCATCCCCCAATCTATCTAATATACAATAAATACTATCTATCTAAAATACATCACCCAATCTATCTAGTATATAATATAACCTATGTATGTAATATACATCCCCCTATCTATCTAATATACAATAAATACTATCTATGTTATATACATCCCCCTATCTATCTAATATACAATCAATACTATCTATGTAATATACATCCCCCTATCTATCTAATATACAATAAATACTATCTATCTAAAATACATCACCCAATCTATCTAGTATATAATATAACCTATGTATGTAATATACATCCCCCTATCTATCTAATATACAATAAATACTCTCTATGTTATATACATCCCCCTATCTATCTAATATACAATAAATACTATCTATGTAATATACATCCCCCTATCTATCTAATATACAATACATACTATCTCTATATAGCAACCCTAACTCTAAGCTAAAATAAAATAATTAAGCCCACTTACCTTTGCAGATGTCCCTTCAGATCAGCAACCTAGGGTAAAAAAAAATTACTACAACACGTTTACATAAAATAAATAAACATAGTACATATTCTAAATATTCTACTCACCTTTCCAGCATGTCCCGTCCTTCTTTTCGTCTTCTCCGGCGCGGCCCCTGTTAAAAACTCCCCTAACATTAATACACATACATAAAGATAAAACAAAGTAAAATAAACATAATCTACATTGTACTTACCTCCCCGCGATGTCCCCGGGTTAATTAGGGTTTTATGGGGGTCTGTATTGACCCCCATGAGCGACCAGGGGCAATGAAGGGCTTATGGGGGTCTGTATTGACCCCCATGAGTGACAGGGTTAATTAAGGGCTTATGGGGGTCTATATTGACCCCCATGAGTGACAGGGTAAATTTGGGGTTTATGGGGGTCTGTATTGACCCCCATGAGAGACAGTGTAAATTAAAGGCTTATGGGGGTCTATATTGACCCCCATGAGTGACAGGGTAAATTTGGGGTTTATGGGGGTCTGTATTGACCCCCATGAGAGACAGTGTAAATTAAGGGCTTATGGAGGTCTATATTGACCCTCATGAGTGACAGTGTTAATTAAGGGTTTATGGGGGTCTGTATTGACTTATTTTATTTTAGCTTAGGTTTAGATTATTTTATATATACATAGCATTTATTGTATGTTAGCTAGGGGTATGTGTTTAATATAGATAATATGTATTGTATATTAGATTGTGGTATTTATTTAGATAGATTGGGGGATGTATATTAGATAGATAGGGTGTATATTAGATAGATTGGGGGGATGTATATTAGATAGATAGGATGCATATTAGATAGATAGTATTTATTGTATATTAGATAGATTGGGGGATGTAAATTAGATAGATAGGATGTATATTAGATAGATTGGGGGATGTATATTACATAGATAGGATGTATATTAGATAGAAAGTATTTATTGTATGTTAGATTGGGGGATGTATATTAGATAGATAGTATGTATTGTACATTTCATAGGGGTGTATTGTATTGTATTTAATTTTATTTGTATTGTATATATTGTATTGTATGTATTATATGTATTTCCTTTTCAGGTGTGTAATTTTTTTTCTGTGAGGGGGGGGGGGTTGTAATGTATTTTTTTATTTTATGTAATTTAGTTGTTTTTATTTTTATGTAATGTAGATTTTTTTTATTTTTCGTGGCTTTATTTTTTTTTGTTTTCTGTAATTAGAGTGGTGGGGGGTTATTGGGGGTAGGTAATGTAGGTGTTAATAGGTTAGTGTAGAGGGTGTTTAGTTGATATTTAATGTTTTATTGGGGGGGTATAGTGCAGTGTAGTGTTTATACTTAGTGTCATGATGGTCCTTGAGGACCGTCATGGCACTTACGTGGTTAATGTTGGGTTGTAACAGGCCCATAATGGTCATAATATATCCTTATGGGACTGATGGGGTTAAATAGAGGCTTATGAGGGTCTCTATCCATGAGTGACAGGATTAATGAAGGCCTTATGGGGGTCTATATTGACCCCCATGAGTGACAGGGTTAATTAGGGGTTTATGGGGGTCTGTATTGACCCCCATCAGTGAGGGAGTTAATTAAGTGCTAATGTGGGTCTGTATTGACCCCCATCAGTGACAGGGTTAATGAAGGGCTTATGGGGGTCTGTATTGACCCACATGAGTGACAGGGTTAATTATATGTATTATGGGGGTCTGTATTGACCCCCATGAGTGACAGGGTTAATTAGGGGTTTATGGGGGTCTGTATTGACCCCCATGAGTGCCATGGTTATTTATGGGCTTATGGGGGTCTTTATTGACCCCCATGAGTGACAGGGTTAATTATGGGTTTATGGGGGTCTGTATTGACCCCCATGAGTGACAGGGTTAATTAATGGTTGATGGGGCTCTGTATAGAGCCCCATGCGTGATAGTGTATATATTTTTTTTTTTTATAACGGGTCCTTTAAGGACCTTTAGGGTCCTTTAAGGACCCGTAACACAGGAATTTTTAACTTTTATTGCAGCGGGGGTCCCCGATCGCGTGGGATCGGGACCTCCACTGATATGGGTAATGTGGGGTTAATGCGGGTGTCCGAGAATATCTCGGATCCCTTCTTGGGTAAGTTGTACGTGGCTGGGCGGTCCAGGGTCATGGAGCCTTGTTTTCTTTTTTTCGGCGTCCATTTTTTCTCCATTTTTTTTCTCGCTTAGGGGATTTTCGTGTGTCTGAACTCAGGAATTTGGACTTAAATGGAGGTGTAACTTCACCTGCAGTGGTCCTGGGTGCTCCCCCCTTGCTGTGGGTAAGCTTTTTATGTATTTTTTTGTGGGTATTTATTGTGTTTTTACTGTTTTGGGTCGTATTGTCTGAAAGTGCTGCTTGTGTGGGTGTTTGTAACCACGTGTGAGGCGCCTTTCAGCCTCCACCTCCGCAAATGAGATAAACAGGTAGTGGCAAGACAGCAAGTATTAGAATCTTAGCTGTGTCTTGTGTAAGGTAGTGACATATTTTGGAAATGTTTCTTGAATTGAAAAGACAAGTTTTTGTTGTGACTGTACGTGAGGAATGAAAGAGAGGGCAGGGTCCAGTAGAAACCCAAGACATCGGGCTTGGGATGTAGGAGTGATGATGGCGTTGTCGACAGTGAGGGAGATGTGAGGAATTGATGCTGTAGTAAATGGTGGAAAGATTAGGTTGTGGGATACTCTGGTATATTTGTCCATTCCCTACAATTAACATATTTATTGTATTGTAGCCATGGCCTATTTTAAAAATGCAATGCCAGAGCAGGATATGTTTCCTTTGGTTAAAGAAGGATGTTGAGTTCCTGCCTACCTGTGCCCCTTTGCTGGTCTGCCCATCTGCACCCCATAAATGATGTGGTGGCAGTAGTATAACTGCTCCTTTCCTTCAATGTGTCAATGCACTTAAAGTTTCTGTCTGCTCCTAATTGAGATAGCAAACTTCTGTCTGTGGAATATGGTATTGGGGAACTCCCTGTGTCCCAAGCTGATTGATTGCCAAACTCATTTTGTTTTGGGTTTCCTAACATATATGTGTCACTAGGCTATACGTCCCTGTATGTACCCGTATGTTAGGCTGTACTCTACATGTCTGTACATCTGGACCAGGCTATGCTGGATGCTGCCTTTCTGAAACCTTGCTTGAGGTTGGACTCTGCATGTCCATGTCTGTTTATACCCTTTGTTGAGGCTGCTTGTCTGTGTACCTTATTTGGTGAAGCTGTTTTCGGCATGCCTGTGTCCCTGGTTGAGATGGTACCCCTATGTGTGACTTTAATCTGCCAGTCTGTGTGTCTGGTTGAGGCTGTACTGGGCTATGCGCTTGTATACCACTTGTTGAGGATGTAAGGCTGCACGCTGATTGTCCCCATGGGTGTGCCCTTGGGTGCAGTTGTATTCTGCCCCTGGTGAGGCTATTTCCTGCCTGTCTGTGCCCCTAGTTGAAGTGGTATTTTGCTACCCCGATTTGAGGCTGCTCCCTGTGTCTTTGGGTGATGCCAGTGCGCAGCCTGCCTTTGCTTCTGTCTTACATCACAACCCCCTTCTCTCCCACCCTGCTCTCCCCTCTCTCCCACCCTCCTCCTCTCCCCTATTTCCCACCCAATCCTCAGGCACTTGCAGAGTTATCAGCTGCTTTCTGAGAACTTGACTCTGCGCCAGGAGACTCTGCATCAAGCGCTGCCATATAAATAGTACCTGCCAGAATTCAGAGCATGGCTGCAGGAGATAAAGAGGCCTCCCACTGACGACCGCCTGGGGGACACACACAATGAGAGCCCGGCAGACACTGCTTGCTGTTCCCTTGGACTGGCTTGTAGCTTAGGTAGGATTGTGCATAACTAGAGAGGCTGCAAGTAGGGTAACATCTGTACTTGCATGGGCTCTTGTGATTGGTTAGTACACAGTGCCTTCATAGGTACCAAGGGGTTTTATATTTAGATTTTTTTTTTTAAAGCAAATATTGGAACAATAAGTTTGAAATTTTAAATAGTATTATCATATATTAAATTGGACAGTTAAACATTTGTAAAAACACTTACAAGCCTGGAAACTTCCATATACAATTTCTTGCAGCTATAATGACGATTGGAAAGGTCTACAGTGCCTTGCAAAAGTATTCACCCCTTGGCTTTTTTTGTGTTTTGTTGCCTCACAACCTGGAATTAACATTGGTTGTTTGAGGATTTGTATAATTTAATTTGCTCAAGAATATCGCTGTATTTAGCACCATCCATCTTTCCCTCAACTCTGACCAGTTTCCCAGTCCCAGCTGCTGAATGATGCTGCCACCACCATGTATCACTGTGGGGATGGTGTTCTGTGGGTGATGTGATGTGTTCGGTTTGCGCCAGACATAGCGTTTTCTTTGATGGACGAAACGTTCAATTTTAGTCTCATCAGACCAGAGCACCTTCCTTCATACATTTTGGGAGTCTCACATGTGCTTTTTTGCAAACTCAAAACGTGCCATTTTGTTTTTTGATGAAAGTAATGGCTTTCTTCAGGCCACTCTACCATAAAGCCCAACTCTATGGAGCGTATGGCTTATTGTCGTCCTATGTACAGATACTCCAGTCTCTGCTGTGGATCTCTGCAGCTCCTCCAGAGTTACCTTAGGTCTCTGTGCTGCCTCTCTGATTAATGCCTTCCTTGCCCGGTCCGTGAGTTTTGGTGGGCAGCCGTCTCTTGGCAGGTTTGCTGTTGTGCCATGTTCTTTCCATTTGGTTATGATAGATTTGATGGTGCTCGTGGTGATCATCAAAGATTTGGATATTTTTTTTATAACCTAACCCCGACTTGTACTTCTCAACACCATTGTTTGTTTGGAGAGTTCCTCGGTCTTCATGGCAGTGTTTGGTTAGTGGTGCCTCTTGCTTAGGTGTTGCAGCCTCTGGGGCCTTTCAAAAAAGCTGTGTATATGTAATGACAGATCATGTGACACTTAGATTGCACACAGGTGGACATCATTTCACTAATTATGTGACTTCTTCTGAAGGTAATTGGTTGCACCAGAGCTTTTTGTGGGCTTCATAACAAAGGGGGTGAATACATATGTACATGCCGAATTTCTGTTTTCTATTTCTAAAAAATATTTTTATATATATTTTTTTTTTCTTTTCACTTCACCTACTTAGACTATTGTGTTCTGATCCATCACATAAAATTCAGATTAACAAAACATTGAACTTAGGGCTGTAATGTAACAAAATAGGTAAAAAGTCAAGGGGGTGAATACTTTTGTAAGGCACTGTATGTTTCCATGTGGCACCACGGTTTAAAGGGCTATTAAAGGCATTTTTTTCTTTGTTGCATCTGAAAGAGGACATTTGATAATGTTAAACAGTGTGTGTTTTTTTTTTTAAATGAAGCTCCAGGAGCAGAATATACCGCTCTGAATGTCTAACTGTCTTTAGGGGTTTGTCTGTTAGTCAACATGCTGCAATATAGCTGTAAATGCATTCTAGCAAAGTTTGCATTCCATGTCCCTTTAGTTACTTTGTGTTAATGTCTAAAATCACCATTGTATTTTCTTTATAAATATTCTGTACTTTGTTCAATATATAGAGTCTTCTTGGTCTTTGGGGAAGTCAGGTATTTATTTTCCAGAGCTACAAAATGGAAAACACAGTTTTGCTTGGAATTAATAATCTTTAAAGGGGTAATAATGAAGACAAAGTAATAGAAAGACTATCTATCTATACCCATATGTGGAGATTTTTTAGGCCATACTGGACATGGTGCAATTTCAGTCAGTCATTTCCAAAGGTGACCCAATTTGCCTGGTATTTGGTGTCAACTTGGGCTATTAGGGAAAGATGAGAGGCCCAGCACAGTATGGGTTAAGCATCCCAGCTACACGGGAATCAGTTGCTGATCTCAAGCAAAGGAATCAGTTTTGCTTCTGACAAATTGTTAGCCGAGGTGTTTAGGGAATTTTATGTTTTTTTTTGTTTTATTTTGTGTAAAGTATTTGATCTATGATCTTCTATATTGTTTATATCTGTCTTTTGGCATCTGCAGTTGTCCCAAGAGACAGTCCTATTATGTTCAGAACAGATTGAGGGCTGCAAGTCATTTCTCTATTCTAATTCTCCTGGATCTCTCTGCTGCCTTTGACACAGTTGACCACACTCTTCTTATACAATTTTATACTGGATCCTGTCCTCTCTTTTATCTCACATATAATTAATAACAAAATCTTGTCATTTTCACCTAAAAAAACATATCTGCAAAATATGTCACTTTCTCACACAACGCACAACAAAAATTCTAATTCACTCTCTGATCATATCTTGCCTTGACTACTGCAACTCTCTCCTTGCTGACCTTCCCATCATCAGTCTCTCTCCACTCCAATCCTCAATAAATGCCTCCACTAGACTCATATACCATACTCAACACACAGTGTCTGCTGCACCTCTCTGTCAGTCACTCGACTGGGTTCCCATAGCCTCCAGAAAAAAAAAAATCATGACCTGAACATATAAAACCCTCAACAATAATGCACCCTATTAAATTTAAAAGGATTAAGTGCAAACAAAATAACAATTAAACTTCTAGAAAGGCATAATTTGTCTTTGTTTGAAAAAAACAATATACAGGTTTTCATATTTAAATATTAACATGCTCACAGGGATCATATCTATACATAAGTATAGATCCTCTGTGGTTAAATATGGCCACAGATAGGAGGGAGGCTTTACTAAACATCCAGAAGACGGGACGTTAAAGAGTTAAAAGTAGGGAGTTTCACCTTCCCAAAATAAACTCTCCACACCCTGTGCTGGATACGAAGAGACTTTCAGTTTTGATTCCCATCACTCTGTGTACAAGTATGGCATATGATCTGAGAGAGGAGCTAACCTGCTCCATCTGCCTGAGCATGTATACAGATCCTGTAACTCTGGCCTGTGGACATAACTTCTGCCAGGTCTGTATTGGGAGTGTGCTGGATACCCAGGAGGGATCTGGAGTTTATACCTGTCCTGAGTGCAGAGAAACATTTAATACCAGACCTGCCGTGCACAGGAACCTGAAGCTACGTAACATAATGACACTTCTCCTTCCTACTCACCCACATCTGTGTGTCCTGCTCCCTGGCCGGAGACCACAGGGGACACCAGGTGGAGATGCTGAATGAGGCCTCTGAGAAGAAGAAAAATATACTGAGAAATGTTCTGGAGAAACTGACCTAAAAGAGAGATAAGACTGAGAGAAGAGTCCAGAGACTGCAGGAGCACAGGAGAGAAGTGCAAGAGAGAGCAGCTGGTGTAACAGAGACAGTCACTACCCTGATTAGAGACATCAGGAGACAGCTGAAAGTCCTAGAGAAGAGAGTCCTGAGTGAGGTCACCCGGCAGGAGGAGAAGGTTTTACTCCAAGTCTCTGATCTGATCCAGCAGCTGGAAAAAGAGAAGGACGAGCTGTCCAGGAAGATGAGTCACATTGAGAAGCTGTGCACCATGACTGATCCATTACCAGTCCTACAAGACCAGGAATCACACAATGATGACTTCTGTGATACTGAGAAGGTAGATAATGAGGACACACAGAGAGAGGATAAAAAGGTCCCTGCTGAGGGGGATTTGGATGAGGGTCCGATCTCAGAGACCTTATACAGAGGATTAGAAGATATTGTGATTGATATAAAAGTAAAGAGAGGGATCTATGTGCAGGAGGCTTCAGACATATTACTGGATGTAAACACGGCTGGTAATGATGTAACTGTATCAGGAGACTTGAAAACTGTGTCCTAGACAGGAAGAAACCAAAAGAGACCAGAAACACCAGAGAGATTTCAGTATTATCAGGTTTTAAGCACCAGGAGCTTCTCCTCAGGATGACATTACTGGGAAGTGGAGATCAGTGAGTCAGGGATATGGAGGGTCGGGATGTGCTATCCCAGTATAGAGAGGAGAGGAGATCAGTCCGGGATTGGATGTAATAACAAGTCCTGGTGTTTGGGTTATTTCGGGTATAATAAGGCTCTCTCAGTGTCACATGCCTCAGTACAGACCCCCTTACCTCCCAGTCCTTTCTGTCACAGATACAGAATATCCCTGGACTATGAGGCTGGGCGTCTGTCCTTTTATGAGCTGTGTGACCCGATCAGACACTTACACACCTTCACTGCCACCTTCACTGAGCCTCTTCATGTTGTATTCTGTGTATGGGACGGCTGGGTCAGAATCAGGAACTAGATATACTGATCACTGCCCAGCACCGGGGATCCAGAGACATAGTATATATAATATAGTACATAGAGATAAGGATATACTGGGAGGGACTGGACTCAGGGGCTGGAGGGAGAAGAGGGACATAGACAGGATTTAATTATATATATTATCTAACAGTCCTTCAGATATCTGACTATAACTTGTTTATTTCCTATTCTACAAGTGTAATAATACAGATAGTGAGTCTGTTTTAATACGTTTTTATGCTCTTTTCAGTGATTCCTGTGTTTTATAAAAATAAATATACAATAATAATTATACATAGGTGAGTGACTTAATGTTTAATAAATACATGTTTCAGTACTGAGTGAGATAAACCTTCATCCGTAATACCTAATTTTCCCCCTCATTAATACACTGACTCAATTCATTAAGGTACAAGATTTTTTTTCATTAGATAAATAAGATCTGTCCGGTTCCTATGTGATTCTCTAGATCCTTTTTGCTAAAGTGCAAAGACATCTAAATGTTTAAAGATAAAGTGATGTAGAACAACATAGCATTTATATAGGTCTCGTGTTACTAGTGATAAACATCTCACCTTATAGAATATAACCCAGTGAATACTTGTCATACAATATTAATGAAGCTGTGGGTTAGACACTTGTACATTACGCACATTTTGTAAGATAGAGCCTGATATAAAATATCACATTTCTACACACAATCCTGACCTCTTTTGTACTACCATACATGATAGGAAGTTGACACCAACATATTCTGCAGTGCAGTACAGACTGCATTTGGAACAATAATGTGATTTATAAGAAATACTAACACAAAACAGGCAATATAATTTGTGTGGCATAGATGGTGTCTGCAATGTGATGTGGAACAAACATGAGGAATGCATTGTGTCTGTGTATAATGGTCTCAGGGTTTTAGATTGTAAGCTCTGCGGTTTAGAATGCATTGTGCTTGTTTGGGTATTGTTATGTAAATCAGAGTGAACTTTAAACTTTAAGGGGTGACATAAACTGCAAAAATTTGTTTTTTCCAGTTAACTGTTTTATTGTGTTTAAATGTAATTTACTGAACGGCATTAAAAACACGGACTGTTTGATAAAGATATTTAATGTTAAATGCATTTGAAGTTAAACACTGAGAAGTTCATTTGTAAAATATAATAATTAATATATTTACAAGCATTTCAAGCAGAATACACAACAACATTTGGACTGTACTGAGTATGGTAAGTCCCAAAACAAGGGACAACACCCAGTGCTGATTACCATCAGGACATTAAATACTTGTTTCTTATCTGATGTTTCAACCTCATTTTTTGCCCACAAACCAGACATGTTCATGTAGACTGTGATTTACATGGAGTGGGAGGAAAATGCTCAGGAAGATGTGTCCATCGTGTGACTCCGTCCTGCTCTGAATTATTGAAAAATATATTGATTATTCTACTGTTACTTTCAAGGTAAAAATCTGAATATGTATTTTATGGCCCCTCAAGTCTTTCTGTATAATAATGGGATTAGTACTGCCTGATACAATAAGTATTGAAGTTTTATTTTCTATTTTCTGTCACAACCCAGGAGAGTTATGTCTGATTTTACCCCAAAGCCTCGTGTCTTCTACTAGAGGAATTCTCTCCTCAGGATTGTAAGATTTGGGGCATCCGCAGGATAGCCAGTAGATAATCAGGGACACAGGACCAGAGTGTCAGCATCACCAATGCAATCTGCTCTTCAGTGGGCTTGAAGGGGCCAAGGGAGCCAGTCCCTTCTTTTTAGAACAGCAGAAGAGATACAGGATGCCAAGGGTTAATAGTTCAGTAAAATAATAAATGCCTCCCTCTAGAAAGAAAACACCCCTTGCTTATGTGTTCCCAAACAGAGCATCAACTTAATTTTTTCAGTCACATATGTATCCAGTACATCCATCAATCAACATTGGCTGTTTCCTTGGGCAAAGAAAAGTTACCCACCCACCCCCTCCACGATAGCCCTCTTTAAACTTCTCAGGTTTAGATTACTTTGATGGACTTGGGGCCATCCTGTCCCCCCTAACCCTTGGTGCCTAAAAGTCTAGTCATACCATCTCACTGGCCAATACAGACAGAATGTTGGGCGTTATGGGGATAATTAGCCATTGTCCTGCTTAGCCTGTTTCCTCAGACAAGATCTGAACATCACATGGAAGTCCTGCTTATCTTGTATTCTCTGACAGCAGCGAGGCACATCAGGGGTGATATTAACTTCTGGGGCCACAGTGTTTGAGTAGGGGGTCTAACAGTAACATTTGCCATGGGAAATACAAAATGGAAGTGATACTAGCAACATACATAATCCACTATAGGCAAGCATACAGATCTAAAAAATAGCCTCTAGTGCAGATCATCTGCTAGCCAGGAGACTTAATTGGTTGCTATTAGAGATGTCGCGAATAGTTCGCCGGCGGACTGCTCCTGGCGAACATAGCATGTTCGCGTTCGCGGCGAACTGCGAACATATGCGATATTCGACCGGCCCCCTGTACTTTATCATTGAGCAAACTTTGACCCTGCATGTCACAGTCAGCAGACACATTCCAGCCAATCAGCAGCATACACTCCCTTCCAGAGCCTTCTACCTCATGGACAGCAGCCATTTTGGAATCATAACTAACTTGCAGTCTTACTGAGAGGAGGCTGAGTGTAGGTGATACTGCATCAATAGGGAAAACCATAGCTAGGCTACTGTACACAGTTTTGATCTCTGCTGCAAGGACACCCCTGAGTCTCTTCCACCCTTATCATCATCCTCCCCTCACCTTAGCACCCAACCCTAACACCCCTCACACTTATCCATAACACCCATCAACCTAACACCTAACCCTAACACCCCTCACACTTATCCCTAAGACCTAACACCCATCACACTTATTCCTAACATGCCTCACCCTAACACCTAACCCTAACACCCCTCATACTTATCCCTAACACCCCTCACCCTAACCCTAACACCCCTCACACTTATCCCTAACACCCCTCACCCTAACCCTAACACCCCTCCCACTTATCCCTAACACCCCTCACCCTAACACCTAACCCTAACACCCCTCACACTTATCCCTAACACCCCTCACACTTATCTCTAACACCACTCACCCTAACCCTAACACCCCTCACACTTATCCCTAACACCCCTCACCCTAACACCTAAGCCTAACACCCCTCACACTTATCCCTAACACCCCTAACACCCCTCACACTTATCCCTAACACCCCTCACCCTAACCCTAACACCCCTCACACTTATCCCTAACACCCCTCACCCTAACCCTAACACCCCTCACACTTATCCCTAACACAACTCACCCTAACCCTAACACCCCTCACACTTATCCCTAACACCCCTCACCCTAACACCTAAGCCTAACACCCCTCACACTTATCCCTAACACCCCTAACACCCCTCACACTTATCCCTAACACTCCTCACCCTAACCCTAACACCCCTCACACTTATCCCTAACACCCCTCACCCTAACCCTAACACCCCTCACACTTATCCCTAACACAACTCACCCTAACCCTAACACCCCTCACACTTATCCCTAACACCCCTCACCCTAACCCTAACACCCCTCACACTTATCCCTAACACCCCTCACCCTAACCCTAACACCCCACACACTTATCCCTAACACCCCTTACCCTAACCCTAACATCCCTCACCCTAACACCTAACCCTAACACCCCTCACACTTATCCCTAACACCTAACCCTAACATCCCTCACACTAACACCTAACCCTAACACCCCTTACACTTATCCCTAACACCCCTCACCCTAAAACTTACCCTAACACCCCTCACACTTATCCCTAACACCTATCCCTAACATCCTTCACCCTAACACCTAACCCTAACACCCCTCACACTTATCCCTAACACCCCTCACCCTAACCCTAACACCCCTCACACTTATCCCTAACACCCCTCACCCTAACCCTAACACCCCTCACATTTATCCCTAACACCCCTCACCCTAACACCTAACCCTAACACCCCTCACACTTATCCCTAACACCCCTCACCCTAACCCTAACTCTCCTCAAACTTATCCCTAACAGCCCTTACCCTAGCCCTAACACCCCTCACACTTATCCATAACACCCATCAACCTAACACCTAACCCTAACATTCTCACACTTATCCCTAAGACCTAACACCCCTCACACTTATTCCTAACATGCCTCACCCTAAAACCCCTTACACTTATCCCTAACACCCCTCCCCCTAACACCCCTCACACTTAGCCCTAACACCCCTCACCCTAACACCTAACCCCCTCACCCTTATCCCTAACACCCCTTACCGTAACACCCCTCACACTTATCCCTGTGTCTCTTCCAGCCCTAATCATCAAGGGAGGGGGAGGATGATGAGGGAGGGGGGAAAGAGACACAGGGGAGGATGATGAGGGAGGGGGGGAAGAGACACAGGGGAAGATGATGAGGGAGGGGAAAAAGAGACACAGGGGAGGATGATGAGGGAGAAGGGAAAGAGACACAGGAGAGGATTATGATGGAGGGGAGAAGAGACACAGGGGAGGATGATGAGGGAGGGGGTAAAGAGATACAGGGGAGGACGATGAGAGAGGTGGGAGGATGATGAGGGAGGGGGGATGAGACACATGGGAGGATGATGAGGAAGGGGGGAAAGAGACACAGGGGAGGATGATGAGGGAGGGGGTAAAGAGATACAGGGGAGGATGATGATGGAGGGGGATGTTAGGTTATTTATGCCCTTTATGGATTAAAACCAGACTCTGCATCAACTATGTAATTTTTCGTGGGAGTTTTGACATGGATCTCCCTCCGGCATGCCACAGTCCAGGTGTTAGTCCCCTTAAAACAACTTTTCCATCACTATTGTGTCCAGAAAGAGTCCCTGTGGGTTTTAAAATCCGCCTGCCCATTGAAGTCTATGACGGTTCGCCGGGTTTGCCGGTTCGCGAACATTTGCGGCGGTTCGAGTTCGCGGTTCGCGAACTGAAAATTTTATGTTCGCGACATCACTAGTTGCTATACATAGCCAGGTCAGTTTGTAATGCTCCTCCAATTCACACTCATCCTTTTATCATTCCTCTGTTAGTAATTCACACTCATCCTTTTATCATTCCTCTGTTAGTAATTCACACTCATCCTTTTATCATTGCTCTGTTAGTAATTCGTACACATCCTTTTATCATTCCTCTGTTAGTAATTCATACACATCCTTTTATCATTCCTGTTAGTAATTCATACACATCCTTTTATCTTTCCTGTTAGTAATTCATACACATCCTTTTATTGTTCCAAGCCTACCCTTTACTGTGCTACAATATAGACCCCTCTAACACAGTAATGTAATGTAATAGCACTATGAGTGCCATGAGGGTAATCCAGGACCCTCATTACCCAAAGTGTAAGCACTACACCATTTTAAGCCGGTCTCACATGCGCGTCACTTCATTAGCATTGGCTGGGTCCCGACGCAGCCGGAAGACGCACGGAGGAGCAGCTGCTGATGGAAGGTAAGTGAGAAGAAAGGGAGAGGGTGGGGTAATTAGAGGGGCAAAGTGAGGAGCGGGGTTGAGGATGAGGAGGGGAGTTGAGGATGAGGAGGGGGGTTGAGGTTGAGGAGGGGGGTTGAGGATGAGGAGGGGGGTTGAGGAGGAGAAAGTCTTTTCTTATCCAGCACAGGGTGTGGAGAGTTTATGATGGGGACTTTAGTCTCCTGATGGTTAACCCTTTGAGCTGCAGTATACAATAAGTAGAATGTAGTTTCTCCTTATCTGTGTCCATATCAGCCATATAGGTGTATAGTTTATCTTAAACAGCTTCATGCCCAGTCAGTTATTCAGTTGTTTAGTTGTGCTTGAATATCTGTGACCCTTGAGATTTTCACAACAGGTAAGGGAGCGTCTAATGAAGAATATTCATTTATTACATGAGAATGGATGATAAATGCTTTATAGAAAAGTGATGTGATCACCTACATATACTTTCAGATGTTTTTATTGACCGCAAGGGGTGAATAGAGAAGCTGAAAGGGGTGTCCCTGGGCCCTCCATTCACTAGCTCTGCCCCTGCTATTATTCTATACTAGCGACTTGCCCATCAAAAAATGACGGTAATGAGATGTGTATGTTTGTAAAGTTGTTTAGTTATTAATATACATATGGAATTGTAAGGTAGCTAATGGTGTTTGGTGTGTAGTACTAAAATATATATTAAAAATTAATAAATGAATATACTTTACCTATTTTGAAGCATTGTGTTGAAGAGCTGTGAACCTTGTTTGATGTTGCTGCAGCATTAGTGGTGTGAAGGTGCTGTGTAAGCGTGATGAACGTGTGCAGTGTAATAGTGTGCGTGCGCGAGACCAAACCGTTAGCGTAGTTTTGTACTTCGGCATTAGCGTAAAATGGCGGATAATGTGTGGTATGCGTCTTAGCGGATTTTCCGTAGGTCGTTTAATAGTGGGTAATGTGTGGTATGCGTGTTCGCGGATTATCCGTAAGTGTTTTCCATGGTTATAGTGCTGTAGCCTCGTTTTCGTTTTGTTCGGCCGCCATTTTTTCTCTCGCTTCGAGAATTTTGTAGTGTCTAAACTCTTTTAATTATAGTTAAGTGAAGCTGTAAGTATTTTTTTTTGAGGTGCTGGATGCTTCCTTTTGCTGTAGGTAAGCTTTTTATTTATGTGTTGTGTGTATTAATTGTGTTTTTGCTTTTTTCCTGTCCGCTGGTTGCGTCCGATTTTTGCGATGTCGTAATGTGTGGTATGCGTCTTAGCGGATTATCCGTAAGTGTTTTTCGTAGTTAGAGTGCTGTAGCCTCGTTTTCGTTTTGTTAGTCCGCCATTTTTTCTCTCGCTTAGAGAATTTTTTGGTGTGTAAACTGTTTTATTTTGAGGTAAATGAAGGTGTAAGTTGCTTTTTTGAGGTCGTGGATGCTCCCTCTTGCTGTCGGTAAGCTTTTTATGTATGTGCTGTGTGTATTTATTGTGTTTTGATTTTTTTTAATGTTTGCGAGTTGCGGCCGTATTTTTGGTGTACGGTTTAACGGTTTGCCTCGCTATGCGAGGCTCGCCTGCAATGAGCGCCTGTGGCGCTCATTGCCAAAGTGGTACGTATTAACGTAAAAAGGTGGTATGTATTAATGTAAATTTTGTGGGGCGCTCCATGCCAGCAACGAAGGCCCTCGGCCGCGGCCGTCGCTACGCGAGCCCGCAAGCGTTAGCAACAACTCGCATGCTCACAACTATATATGTGATTATTAGTGTCCATGTCCTGTATATGTACTCAGCCCTCTAATAATAATGATATAGTCAGTGTCCATGTCCTGTATATGTACACAGCCCTCTGACTATATCATTATTATTAGTGTCCATGTCCGGGAATATATACACAGCCCTCTGACTATATCATTATTATTAGTGTCCATGTCCTGTATATGTACTCAGCCCTCTGACTATATCATTATTATTAGTGTCCATGTCCTGTATATGTACTCAGCCCTCTAATAATAATGATATAGTCAGTGTCCATGTCCTGTATATGTACACAGCCCTCTGACTATATCATTATTATTAGTGTCCATGTCCTGTATATGTACTCAGCCCTCTAATAATAATGATATAATCAGTGTCCATGTCCTGTATATGTACACAGCCCTCTGACTATATCATTATTATTAGTGTCCATGTCCTGTATATGTACTCAGCCCTCTAATAATAATGATATAGACAGTGTCCATGTCCTGTATATGTACACAGCCCTCTGACTATATCATTATTATTAGTGTCCATGTCCTGTATATGTACTCAGCCCTCTGACTATATCATTATTATTAGTGTCCATGTCCTGTATATGTACTCAGCCCTCTGACTATATCATTATTATTAGTGTCCATGGCCTGTATATGTACTCAGCCCTCTGACTATATCATTATTATTAGTGTCCATGGCCTGTATATGTACTCAGCCCACTGACTATATCATTATTATTAGTGTCCATGTCCTGTATATGTACACAGCCCTCTGACTATATCATCATTGTTAGTGTCCATGTCTGACCACCGAGTCCTTGCGTTGGTTACGGTTGTACTCTCGTCCCTTGCCCGGTTGTGGCCCCCCGACTCCTCCACCTATGATACCGCCGGCTCCAGTCTTCATCTTGTTATTCACTGTCAGCGCCCCGGTGGCCTCCATCTTCTACCGGTGCCGCCCACTTGACGCTGAAGTCTCGCGAGCCCCTATAGAGTGAGCAGCCTGTCGTGAAACGCAAGCGTTCCAGCACTGACTGCATAGCACTTCCGCATTAGTCTGGAGGAGATAATTGGCCGAACGAGGAGGAAACGGTGACGCAATTACCATGAGCAGCAAGTCAGAGAGCAGCAATGATGCTGTCATAATGATAGAATAAATGATGCTCTAGGGCTGCGAGAAAGGGCAGTGAGGGCTGCGGGCAAGGGCCTCAGTTGCTGGGATGAAGGCCTTCGGTGCTCCATCCCAGCAACTGAGGCCCTTGCCCGCAGCCCTCGCTACGCGAGCCCGCAAGCGTGAGCAACGGCCCGTACGCTCCATCCCAGCAACTGAGGCCTTTGTCCGCAGCCCTCGCGAAGCGAGCCCGCAAGCATGAGCAACGGCCCGTACGCTCCATCCCAGCAACTGAGGCCCTTGCCCGCAGCCCTCGATATGCGAGGGTCGCGGGCTTGCTATGCGAGCCCGCAAGCGTGAGCAATGGCCCGTACGCTCACAACTATATATGAGGGCCCACGGCCCTCGCTACGCGAGCCCGCAAGCGTTAGAAACAACTCGCATGCTCACAACTATATATGTCATGTCCTGTTTCCGCTGTCTGTCATTTGAGATTAATTAGATTTTTGTGGTGGACCTTTGCTATGAGGGAAAGAGACTTAGAACCATATGAAGAGTTACAGTGCATGTAGCAACGATGAGACGTATTAAAAGCCAGTAACTCCTACGTGAAGCTTGAAATTTGGTTATGGTGCTATTAAATTAGAATAGCTGCAAGTTACGAGTTAGAGACCCAAGCCCGTAAACCTTTGCAATGTACGCAAGCTGTAAAAGGATTGTACGAGCTACGTTCATCTGCCAATTAACAATTGCTGTATAACGTAGGCCGAAAAGCCAATAGAAAGCGGGAAAACGCAATTAAAGCCGCAAGAAGGGCTTTAAAAGGGAGCTAAACCCATAAATCATTGACTGTGCTGTAGCTGAGCGAGTGAACACACAGGTCTAGGTCTTGGTGGGTTTTTGAGCATTGGAGAGAGAGGAGAGAGAGAGAAGGAGCATAGTAAGTTTTTGATATTTTGACCTATAAGATAATTTAACCCCTACTTTACAACACTAATATATAAAGTGCATTGGAAAAAGCAAAAATAAGAAACATATTTTATTAAATAAACAACAGCGCAATTGATAAAAGCAATTAAAAGAAAGACAAGATAAAACGTCTCCCTTTTTGTTTCTTTGCTTGAATGTAGTGCTTTACCCTTTGAAAAAAACGCCTTTAGGGTGTAGATACGTACATCAGGGCATTAGATTATTGTGGGACTTCCTGGTCTGACGTCAGACGCCGGAGCCCGACAGTAGCGTGGAGGGACAGCCAGTGTAGCGTCCACAGACACTGAAATCTGACTTCAAATAGTAATACACAGGCATCTGACTTCAGATAGTAAGACGATAACACCAATCAACATTAGACTTATGATGCAGTAGCATCTTATATGTATCAAGAGGATATGGAAGGGGGACGGGTTAACCCTATACACCAATCTATTCCCAGCTAGCTCAGATAGAGGAATTGAAAACTCTATGCACACGTCCCTATATTATTGTCAGCATTATATTGCAATCTGAACACAGAGCTGTCCGCCAGCTAGAAAAGGGAATAGTTTTATTTATGCTCTACAATTATGGGTATATTATAAGTACTCTAAAATTTCTATAAGAAACCCCCTGGACCTCAGCTCTATTATAACAATAATTTACTATTAAGGCAGGTGGTATGTATGTGGAAAACATGATATATGTCGTCAAGCTACTAGTCACACTTGTTTAATCAACTAATTTGGGGCACAAGGACATATTTCTTGGCTCATCAAGATATACCTAAAATAAAAAATAGATATTGTGCTTAAATTTACATAACAAGTGACATAAACAAAGAAACAAAGGGAGATTTTTTATCATGTCTTTCTTTTAATTGCTTTTATCAACTGCGCCATTGTTTATTTAATAAAATATTTTTCTTATCTCTGTTTTGACCAATTAACTGTATATATTAGATTAGTTACTATGTGTCAAGCACTAATTGGGAAATGTGATTTCCTATTAGTAAATATTACTTTACAACACACATAATTACTGATATCACATAATTCACACACACATAGATTAATATGTACACATAGCTATACATAGCTGTAGGCCACGGCACATATACTATTGTTGGTTATTGGGGAAAAATAATTTCACAATATAGATTGTAAATATGGATTGTTAGATAATGGAGTTAATCGCTGCCAGGGTAAAGCAGATCATGACCCAAAATTATAGCTAATGAAGCAACTGATAATTCTTTAAAAATTTTAGACTTTTTACTAGAATTTGCCCACAATATCCCCTAGCTGGGTATTCTACTGTGTTAACCGAGATGTTATATAGTATTGGGACACCTGCAAGCTGTGCTAAAGGTTTAGTCACAGAGTTTGAGAGCCCTGGACTCCAATGCAGAATAGACCAATCATAGATATCCTGTTCCAGTGAGTAGCCATCAATATAGTGGGTCCCCTGGCTCAGCCCAGCTGATCGGGGGGAAAAGTATATTCTCACCATGGTATACTATGCTACCTGATAACTTGAAACTGTAGCCCAACTTCAATTACAACAAAATCCGCCACAATGTCACCATTAAACTCCGTAAATGGGGCCCGCCAAGACAACTTGGTTCACACTAATATGTAATAAAGCCCCATTAACCAGGGGAATATAGGGGGAACTGTACGCGATATCCAACTCTAATGACATAGCTAGCAAACCCAAGCATGTTACACAATGGGAGCAGGATATGGGAGTAGAATGGGACATGAGTAGGTGGTCCAAAATCAGCATGGAACTGACGAAAGGCTCCAGATACTTTAGCCATATGGAAACATCAGCCAAAGTTTTATTTAGAACCTACTACACGCCAGACAGGCTACACAGAATGGACCCTAACATCTCTCCTGAGTGTTTTAGAGGCTGTATCACAGGAGGTTCCTTCCGCCATATTTGGTGAGATTGCCCAATTGCTCAATCATTATGGCACAAGGTGGCCGAACTGGCATCTAACACACTTAAAATAAAAATACATCCCGAGATGGGAACATGTCTCCTAGGGCTTCCAGTACAAAACTTACGTAGTCACCAAAATAAGTGGCTTCAGTTTATTATGTTGGCGGCTAAAAGCAGTCTGGCAGGAAATTGGCGGAAGAATACACTAGATATCCACTCAGTCATTAACAAAATCAACTTTATTATGACATTTGAACATATGACGGCAACTTTAAACGATACCATAACTGTTTATAAGGAAATATGGGGTGACTGGAGCGGGACGGAACACTCATTCCAGATACACTGACGGTAGTGCACAGATCGCGAGGGGGAGGCAGATAATAGCTGGTATGGTCCGGGACAGGGCTCTCCATAATACCTCGTTTGAGGTTGCTGCGGAGGTGGATGATAAGAAAGGTGGTAAGCAATTTCTGTACAACGTAATGTTGAAAGGCACAAGTTATTTTGTATTAAGTTATGTTATATTTTTGTTAGTTAAAATTGTTTTAATTTCTGAAATAAGTAACCATAGCAGGATATCTAGCACATGCGAGACATAGATAGAGCATTTAAGCACGGGTAATGTACCTAACTTGTTATAGGTTGCATACATAGACTAGCTTAATAATAGAAAAAGGAAAAAGGCGGAGGGTGACACACGGATTTGACATATGTATTTTATCTTGGGCTAGCACAATTGTATACAATGAAAATCATAAAGTGTGGGGGACCTGCGTGTCGCTCCTTCTTTTCAAATGTGCTTGTCTTGTGAATGTGTCAATAAAAACTTTATGGAAAAAAAAAACTGTAGCCCTGGGAAGAATCACTGCTACTAATGTGGCAGAAGCTCTGATCAATATCTTTTTGGGAGTAAGGTTCCCAAGTGAGATACTGTCATATCAGGGGAACTCAGATCTAATCCAGCAATGTAGTATCTGACATCTGTATTGTTCCTATTACATCCTCAAATGAATGGCTTATGTGAACGGTTTAATCCAAAACATGCTTTGAGCAACTTAGAGCAGGAGCGAGATTGTGAAAAATGACTGTCCCATCTCTCCCTTTGAACTCCTGCATGGATGAAAAGTGAGAAGTCCCCAAGATATCATTCAAGAGGCATGCAAATGTGAATATAAGCACAGTGACGTACCAGTAGTCTCCTATCTGCTAGCATTTCGTGAACGGTTAACCACCCTTGCTGGGGTAGTTTGACATCTCTTACAAGTAGCTCAGAAGAAGCAGAAACAGAAAGAAGTGTGATATAGATGCTCACCATAGGGAGCTTTCAGATGGACAGCTAGTCCACCTGCTTGCCCCCCATCCCCAGAACATTAGCAAGCGTCTTGGGAAGGGTGAACATTATCAGAGAAGAACAGCCCACATTGACCAATTGAAAGCATTTTAGGAAGGAGCCTCTATGGTCATGGCCATCTGTGCTGCTATTGGTAGCAATCCCAAAGAAGGGCTACTGCCCAACTTGCTTGGGGATGCTACATCCTCACCGACGGCTGTATTTGTGTAGCCAACTACCCAGTTGTGTGGTGAATAATGTTGTGTAGATGGCTACACAAATTCAGCCACCGGTAAGGATGTAGCATCCCCAACAGGATTCTTGCTGATTAGTAAAGAGAGTACCCAATCCTGTTAGTGCCAACCAGTGCTGCCTCTGATTGCTTTACCCAGGCCAAAGCGGGCAATTTCAAAAGTATCAAAGTTGCCCGTTGTGTTTGCCTATGTAACTTTGTTATTGATCTTTTATGTTTTGAAACTGTATAAAAATAACCCAAAAATAAAGATCTTTTTCAGGAACACATATAGCCCTATTAAATTCCCTCAATGTGTAAAAACGTAGCCTGTAATGTAGCAAGACTTGAGGCTATTAAATTGGCCCCGTAAAGCAACCCACTAATGACTTGCGGGGTAAGGGCGAGAAAAGGCTATGGAATGTGAACATTTTAACTGGGCGCTCACAAGTCCTTTGATCTGTCAAGCCTGTAACTATTATGTTCCAATCACACTATTAAATTGCAACAAATTCACTGGCGTTCAAGCCCGGAACCCGCAAATGGAGCCAAAAAGCCAATAGGTACTATAGAGGACCTGCTAGTGGGTTAAAGTCCTATACTTAGCACTGTAAATGCAAATATACACACACTACTGTACTTATAGGTAAAGGGAAAGTGGTGTTAGGTATTAAAAAATAAGCACAACATTGTCAGGCTTGCAAATCTGCAATATAAAATACTTTATTTTCAGTGTAATTTCTGTGTTATATTGATCCCAGTAATCAATGTGTTAATACATATAATGAAACTCGCATGGACTAGAATATCATATTTAATTATTAATGTTGCATTATTTCTGG
Organism: Discoglossus pictus; assembly: GCA_027410445.1. Taxonomy (NCBI): domain Eukaryota; kingdom Metazoa; phylum Chordata; class Amphibia; order Anura; family Alytidae; genus Discoglossus; species Discoglossus pictus. Next base: position 34,634,491 of record CM050172.1, on the reverse strand, counting down.
AATGTGGTTGTGATCGAATCTCGTAATTGAGGCCCGTAAGGCTTTGAAATCTAACCTCCATTTTTCAGTGACGTAATGATGATGATCTCTGTTGCCCAGTGGCGGCTGGGGAACTTTCAAGTTGGAGGGGCGCCAGGGCGAAACGTAGCCCCTCCCCCTTTTTCAAACCACACCTATTTTTATAACTCCTCCCCCCTGACGTCATAATGACCTTTTTAAGCCCCGCCCAATGACCTTATACTTGTAAAGCCCATTGAAATACATGATCAGCAATGCAGCAATGTCAAGAAGTAAAGTAACAATGTGTTAAATTAATTGGTATACAATATAGATTGAAAAAACTCATGTGACAAGACTACAGCAATATCATAATTGCACCTATACGCATTAACAGAAAAATTAAAGCAGTGACACTTACCATTAGTCGGCTCTTCTTCTCAGGGTATTCATGTTCAGTAAGTTGAACGAGTACAAACCAATCAAAAACATATAGGCCCAAACTGTACATTAAAAAAATGAAATAAAAATACTAAAAAAACATTTTATATATATATTGAGATATATATATATATTGATAGATATATATATATATATATATTGAGATATATAATTATATAGATATAATTATATAGATATATATATATAGATATGCCCCATGAGCCCTTAATTAACCCTGTCACTCATGGGGCTCTATACAGAGCCCTAAAAGCCCTTCATGGACCCTATCACTTATGAGGATCTATACAGAGCCCAATTAGCCCATAATTAACCCCATTAGTTTCATAAAAGTCTATACAGACCCTTATGGGACACTAGTCAACCCCACCAGGCCAATAGGAATCTATATAGACACTTATAGGACACTAATTAACCCCTATAATAACACTATAAGTGCCACGAGGGTCCTCCAGGACCCTCATGACACAAAGTCTAAGCACTACACTACACTATTAAGCCTAACTATATCCCCATTGACCCCTTAACCTATCTATGCCCCACTAACCCATACTAAACTCTGTTAACCGTATCTAGAGCTATTTAACCATAACTGGGCCTATCTAAACTTAATTTGGCCTATCTAACCCCAACTGAGTTAATTAAGATCTCATGGGGCTCTGTATGGAACCTCATAAGTGATAGGGTTAATTAAGGGCTCATGGTGCTCTGTATAGAGCCCCATGAGTGATAGGGTTAATTAAGGGCTCATGGGGCTCTGTATAGAGACCCATGAGCTATAGAGTTAATTAAGGGCTCATGGGGCTCTGTATGGAGCCCCATGAGTGATGGCGTTAATTTTAGGGGCCTGGGGGGGGACATTTTCGAGGCTGGAATTTAATGGGCTGTTGGTCTGCCAGTGGTATCTTAAAAGTCAAATTCAAATAATTTGTCTGCAAGAAATTCAAGTTCTAGTTAATATAAATACCTAAATTGTTGCAAATATGTTTCATTGCCTGGCAGGACTATATGGGCATAGCTACAGTATACAACATATTTGCCAGTATTTAAAATGTCTCAAAATGTCAGTGCCAGCAACTGTTGCAAAGCAGAGGGATATAAACGAAACCTTTACACTTTGCGACAATATAACTCACTGTAGCCCTGTCTGCTGGTAAATTGCTCAATATCACAACAACGAAGAAAAACTATTGCAAGGCTTATCCTAAATAGCTAAACTTGGTGCTATACTACAAGAGAGCACACTGTGGTGGGCACATCTAATTCATGTTTCTGCCAATGTGCCGACGTCTTTTTGTTTGTGGCTGTTCACAATGCAGCAGCAGAACAGAAATTCAATCATCGCCTGATCTTAAAGGCTTATAATGCCAGGTACTTCCTCTAAAGAGAAAATGTGTTTGTTTCCTGTCAACTTCTACTGCCACCACAGACTTTTACGGAAGAGACACAACGGAAAGAGAACCAATGAAAATGCTTTTCACTATGCAGGACAGGATGCGCTGACCAAAACTTAGCAATGATCTTAGCACTGCACACACATTGTATCCACACTGCAGCACTGCTAGACAGCAGCATCTGCTGCAACCAGTAGACAGTGCTGCAGTGAGTTATAAAGGTGCCGCTTTTGTGGAGGGGGACATAAACTGAGGGCTTAATGCAGGCCGCAAATGCAGACTTCGCGAAGCACGTGTCCGCATTTGTGAAGGTGGAGGCTCTACGGCTCCTCACTTGTGGTTAAAAACACCCCAGAAAAGCGTGACTTTGAAAAAAAAACAACCTAGCCGCGGGACTCAGAAAAAAAACAATAACACTCAATGAGGAAATACAGACTTAGAAAAATCAAAAATACAAGGTCACAAAAATACGAGGTTAAAGTCTGATACGCATACATCAAAAAACAACAAAATCATTTAAAAATAAAAACAAAACATAACAAAAACATCACACACAGCATGGGGGGGAGAGCAAGGACGTCTGGGGATGAGGTTGCACGCGAATTAAAGTCGAATTTAAGGAGTTTCGCAACTTGAAAATCGGCTAAGCGAGAAGAAAAATGGCAGACGAAATAAATTAAAATGAGGCTAAAGGACACAGAGCCATGAAAATCACCACCAGGCACGTATGAGTTAGCCAGGAACGTAGCACATACAAAATATACCATTACAATGGACGGAAAATGCTTGCGAGCCAAGTAACACATAGAAAGAGGGGGGAAGAGACACAGGAGAGAGGCAGAAAAGACACAGGGGAGGGAGAGGGGGGAAAGAGATGGGAGGGAGAGGGTTGAAAGTGACGGGAGGGAGGGGGGAAGAGACATAGGGGAGGAAGAGGGGGGAGAGACACAGGGGAGAGAGAGAGGGGAAAGAGGTGGGAGGGAGAGGGTTGAAAGTGACGGGAGGGAGGGGGGGAAGAGACATAGAGGGGGGAGAGACACAGGGGAGAGACAGAGGGGATGTCACAAAAATACGAAGTTGACGGCCGAAACACATACATCAAAAAATAACAAAAACACTTAAAAATAAAAACAAAACATAACAAAAACATCACACACAGCATAGGGGGAGAGACAGGGGGTGAGGTTGCACGCGAATTCAATTCAAATTTAAAGAGTTTCGCAACTTGAAAATTGGCTAAGCAAGAAAAAAAAATGGTGGCCAAAAAAATGACCCCGAATCGCAGAAAACACCGACAAGGACATACAACTTTTACAAACAACAAGTACGACCCGCTGAAAAAAAAATACGAGGTAAAAAAAATATGAAGTTAAAGGCCGAACCGCGCACAAGCACAACAACAAAAAAAAATACCACATATATAACAAAATATACTATTACAACGGATGGAAAATGCTCGCGAGCCAAGTAACACATAGAAAGAGGGGAGAAGAAACAAAAACGCAAAAAAAAAAAAAAAAATGCAATTTTACAACACTTACTTAGAACTCATAATATTAGGATTCTAAAATGGCGCTTTACACACCTAAACAAACGGTTTGGCCTCGCGCACGCAGCCTATTTACCCTGCACACTTGGCACATTGCTGACACTTTCTCCTCACATGATCAACAGTCCAACTGAAAATTTTCAGATGCAGAAAAATCCAAATAGATTGTTAGCTCTTCAGGATATTGATTTCTGCATATTAAATATAAATAGGTAAAGTATATCAATTTATTAATCCATATTACTTTATTAATTCACTGTACTCACATTTTTTCACATTTTGCACTGTACTTGTTGCAAAGCCGGACAATTGAAGTACACGAGGGGATAGGCTCACAGTGAGCGCCAAAGGTCCACAGTGGAAAAAAAAAGTCTTACATTGTGGGTCAAACAGCATTGCCATGGCTTAAAATGTTATTGCCCCATATTTTATTGCCCCATATTTTATTGCCCGCTAGTCACTAATATCGCTTCTAAAAAATATGTAATGATCCAGTCAGAGCTCATGCACACTATAGAAACTATTTGTACAGATTCTGTACATGCCACACTGCTCATGCGTGAAGGGGAGGGAGGAGGGGGGGAAAGAGACACACGGGAGGGAGGAGGGGGGAAAGAGACAGAAGGGGAAAGGGGGAAAGAGACACAGTGGAGGGAGGAGGGAAAAAGACACAGGGAAGGGAAGAGGGGGAGAGACACAGTGGAGGGTGAGTGGGAGAGAGATACAGGGGAGGGGGAGGGACACAAGGGAGGGGGAAGAGACACAGGGTAGGGTGACTGGGGAGAGACACAGTGGAGGGAGTAGGGGGAGAGACAAAGAGGAGGGAGAGGAGGAAAGAGACAAAGAGGAGGGAGAGGGGGTAGAGACAAAGGGGAAGGAGAGTGGGAAAAGAGACACAGCAGAGGAAGACAGGGAAGAGACACAGGGGAGGAGAGGGGGGAGACACAGGGGAGGGAGAGGGGGGAAAGAGACACAGGGGAGATAGAGGGGAGAGAGACACAGGGGAGGGAAAGGGCAGAAAAGAGACACAGGGGAATGTAATATAATTATACCGTCATTTATGATGTGTAAATGACTAGTTAAAAATATTTGCAACAATTTATATTGTTATATAAACTAGAGACTTTGGTTACTGACATTTGAGATACCACTTTAAGTCTAAGTGTTTGAATTTAGTTAAGAAAAATTTAAATAAATACATCCAAAGTACTAGCTTTTATCTTGGTACAAAAAACATAGCTAATTAACCATTTCTTGACCTATCTATTTCTTTCTCTTAACTACATGTAATAGGGATCACAGTCAGATTTTACGGCTTTAACACAGGTTAAGCCTTCCAGTCAGGAGGAACTCCATTGTCGGTCATAGGTCTTTGATCTCTCTCACCTGACTATTATAGCCATGCTTGTTATATAGAGTAAAGTCATCAGATGGTTGGGTCAATGTTTCAATATGTAAATAAAATAAAATGTACATTTGTTATTATTGTTACAACAGCATGTTTTCCACTTGGATAATTTGCTTGTTTGTAATGAGGTGTTAGGAACTGGAAAACTAAATTTGCATAGATATATTGTTGTTGGTTACTAAAATAAAGTAGAGTAGTACACAACGAAAAAAATGATTTTTATATTGTATTTTTATTGTTTAAAATTAAAAAAAATGGTAAGAAGGAAATAATTACAAACAAATAGTTATACTAAATAATAGATATGAAAGAAAAATAATTGTCAAAACTTCATAATACAGATGGATTGACTGAATGGTTTATTTTTTATTGAAAATGTCCTAATGAAATGACTGATAAATAAGTATAAGGGAAGGATACATCTGAATGGAATAAACTGGATTAAAATGAATTGAAGCTGAACTAAGAAAGTGAAATCATAAAAATGATGAATAAAAACAGTAACTAAACTGATTAGTTGAAAGCAGATCAATTAAATGACATACATTATTTTATGTAATGCTTTAATAAACTATTTATAAATAAGAATTACCTTTAATTAAAACATGTGATAATTGATCTACAATCATTGTATTCTTATTGGTGATTTGAAATACCTGAATCTACAGCTTTCTTTTTTTATAAATACAGCCAGGTCACCATTTAGTAGTAACCATTTTTCTATAAACATGTTAGAATAAAATTGTAATAAAGCCAATCTTCACAAATGCAACATATCTGTATGCAACAAATGTATGCTGATTAATAACAATGTGTGAGTTCCTTATTGTAAAACACAGACCGGGCATGTGTAAGCCACCACCTTGTCTTACTAGGAATTATACCACGTGGTGTTGGCCCCAGGCGCACCCACTACACCTGCCCCCCCCCAGCCACACACGCAGGCCCGGCCAGGCAGTGGGTGCACCAGAGGCCAGAGACCCGCGCCAGGCCCACAACCCACATGCCTCATCGCGAGGCACGTACCACGAGCACCCAGCCACCCATCAGGTAGAGGGGGCCAGCGCTGATTGCAGCCAGCGTTGGAGACACAAGTGGGGGGGGGGGGGGAGAGAAGCGGGGAGGGGAGACCGGCCGGGGACACACACTGAAGGGAGAGGAGGGAAAGAGACACAGGGGAGGGAGGTGACACAGGGGAGGGAGGTGGGGCGAAGAGACACAGAGGAAGTAGAGGAGGAAAAGAGACACAGGGGAGAGAGAGGGGGGAAGAGACACAGCGGAGGGAGAGGAGGGAGAAGAGACACGGGGGAGGGAGATGGGGGAAAGCACATGGGATGGAGAGGTGGGGAAAAGACACAGAGAAGGGGGAGGGAAGAAAAGACACAGGGGAGGGATGGAAAAGACACAGGGGAGGGAGAGGGGAGAAAGAGACATGGGAAGGGAGAGGGGGAAGAGACACAGGGTAAGAGAGAGGGGGAAAGAGACAGAGGGAGGAGAAAAGACACGGGAGGGAAAGGAGGGAGAAGAGACACAGGGGAGGGAGAGGGGGGGAACACATGGGAGGGAGGAAAACACATGGAAGGGAGAGGTGGGGAAAGACACAGAGAATGGAGAGGGGGAGAGACACAGGGGAAGTGAGAGGGGGAGAAAAGACACTGGGGAGAGAGGAGGGAGGAAGAGATGGGAGGGAGGGGGAGGGAAAGAGACACAGGGGAGAGAGGTGTGGGGGGGAGAGACACAGGGGAGGGAGGTGGGGCGAAAAGACACAGAGGAAGTAGAGGAGGAAAAGAGACACAGGGGAGAGACAGGGGGGAAGAGACACAGCGGAGGGAGAGGAGGGAGAAGAGACACAGGGGAGGGAGATGGGGGAAAGCACAAGGGAGGGGAGACACATGGGAGGGAGAGGTGGGGAAAAGACACAGAGAAGGGGGAGGGGAGGAAAGACACAGGGGAGGGAGGGAAAAGACACAGGGGAGGGAGAGGGGAGAAAGAGACATGGGAAGGGAGAGGGGGAAGAGACACAGGGTAAGAGAGAGGGGGAAAGAGACAGAGGGAGGAGAAAAGACACGGGAGGGAAAGGAGGGAGAAGAGACACAGGGGAGGTAGAGGGGGGAACACATGGGAGGGAGGAAAACACATGGAAGGGAGAGGTGGGGAAAAGACACAGAGAATGGAGAGGGGGAGAGACACAGGGGAAGTGACAGGGGGAGAAAAGACACTGGGGAGAGAGGAGGGGGAAGAGATGGGAGGGAGGGGGGAGGGAAAGAGACACAGGGGAGGGAGGTGGGGGAAGCGACACCAGGAGGTAGAGGAGGAAAAGAGACACAGAGGAGAGACAGGGGGAAGAGACACAGGGGAGGGAGAGGGTGAAAAGAGACACAGGAAGGTAGAGTGGGGAAGAGACACAAGGGAAGGGAGAGGGAGGAATAGACAGAGGGAGGAGAAGAGACACGGGAGGGAGAGGGGGAAAACACAAGGGAGGGGGGGAGACACATTGGAGGGAGAGGTGTGGAAAAGACACAGGGGAGGGAGAGGGGAGGAAGAGATGGGAGGGAGGGGCGAAGAGACACAGGAGAGAGGGAGAAATGACACAGGGGAGGGAGAGGGGGGAGAAAAGACATGGGAGGGAGAGGGGGCGAAAGAGACAGGAGGGAGAGGGTTGAAAGAGATGGAAGAGACATAGAGGAGGAAGGGGGGGAGAGACACAGGGGAGAGAGAGAGAGAGAGAGAGAGGAAAGATACACACGGGACAGAGAGGTGGGCGGGGGAGACACAATTTATAAAAAATCTATCATGCCGTCATTTTTGACGGGCAAGTTGCCAGTATATACTATTTCTCTGGATTCCCTCTGCTGGGCAGTGATCAGTATTTCTAGCTCTTCTCTCAGTCTCTTCTTTCTCTTTGAGGTCAGTTTCTCCAGAACATTTCTCAGTTTCTTCTTCTCAGAGGCCTTCTTCAGCAGCTCCACCTGGTGTCCCCTGTGGTCTCCGGCCAAGGAGCAGGACACACAGATACAGGCCGCGTCCTCAGAGCAGTAATATTACAGGAGCTTCTTGTGGACGGAGCATTTTCTATCACCCCAGGAAGTGGTGGGTTCAGATAAGACGAGTTCCTCTGACTTGCTGTGTACCCTCACATGGTTATCACACAGAGAAGCCTCACACATCAGACATGATTTAGTAGCAGGTACAGGAGAGTGAATACAGTAAGTGCAGAAGATCCCGGTCTCCTCCTGCTCTGGGTGAGTAGGAAGGAGAAGTGTCATTATGTTACGTAGCTTCGGGTTCCTCTGCCCGGCAGGTCTGGTATTAAATGTTTCTCTGCACTCAGGACAGGTATAAACTCCAGATCCCTTCTGGGTATCCAGCACACTCCCAATACAGACCTGGCAGAAGTTATTTCCACAGGCCAGAGTTACAGGACCTGTATAAATGCTCAGCTCCTCTCTCAGATCAGACGCCATGCTTGGGAGTAACTCCAGGAATAGAAACTGGAAGTCTCTTCTTATCCAGCACAGGGCTTGGAGAGTTTATGATGTGGACTTTAGTCTCCTGATGGTTAACCCTATGAGATCCAGTATACAATAAGCAGAATGTAGTTTCTCCTTATCTGTGTCCATATCAGCCAGTGGCGGCTGGTGACCTTACAAGTTGGGGGGGGGCGGAAGACAGAGACCTGGCCCCTCCCCTTAGTATAGACTCCTCCCCTTCACTCCAGGTTCACCCCTATATATCCCAACCAATAAAATACTATAAGTACCCCCCAGGCATCTAAAATTAACCCCACCTCTCATGGCGGTTTAAACCGACCCCCATGAGCCTACAATTAACCCCTCAGTACCATAAGGGTCTATACAGACCCTTATGGGACACTAATTAAACCCCATTAGTCCCATAAGGGTCTATACAGACCCCTATGGGACAATAACTTATCCCATTAATCCAATAGGGGTCTAAATAGACCCCTATAGGACACTATTAACCAAGTCTAAACACTACACTATTAACCCCCCTCTACCCTATTAACCTCCCCTCTAAACTATTAATCCACCTCTACACTATTAACCCCTACACTACCTACCTAACACCCTAATAAAATCCCTTTTACCCCACTAATTACAAAAGATAAAATCCTAAATTACTGGGGGGGAAAAATACAACCCTCTCTCTATCCCTCTCTCTCTTTCCCTCTCTCCCTATCTCGCTCCCCCTCCCTATCTCTCTCTCCCTATTTCTATCTGTCTATCTCCCTCCATCTCTCCCCTCCTTTTGTCTCTCTTCCCCTAACCTAGCTATCTTTCTCCTCCCTCCCTATCTCTCTCCCTATCCCTTTTCCATATCTTCCTCTTCCTATCTCTCTCCCCCTCTCTCCTTCCTCTATAGCTCTCCCTATCTCTCTCTTCCCCTACCCTACCTATCTTTCTCCCCCTCCCTATCTCTCTCCATATCCCCTTTCCATATCTTCCTCTTCCTATCTCTCTCCCCCTCTCTCCTTCCTCTATAGCTCTCCCTATCTCTCTCTTCCCCTACCCTACCTATCTTTCTCCCCCTCCCTATCTCTCTCCATATCCCCTTTCCATATCTCCCTCTTCCTTTCTCTCTCCCCCTCTCTCCTTCCTCTATACCTCTCCCTATCTCTCTGTCTCTCCCTCCCCCTCTCTATATCTCTCCCTCCATATCCATCTCTCTCCCTATCTATCCCTCACTCTCTAATCCATCTGCCCCTACCCATCTCTCTCTACCTTCCTCTCTCTCTATCTATCCCTCTATCTATCTCCCTATTTATCCCTCTCCCTCCCTCTATCCCTCTGTCTCTGCCTATCATACCATCTCTCCCTTTCTCTCCCACACTATCACTTTCTCTCTTTCTGTCTCTTTTGATTTATCCTTCTCTCTCTCTATCTACCCCTCTCAATATCTATTTCCCTAATAAATCTCTGCTATCCCTCTATTCCATCTGTCCCTACCTATCTCTCCCTTTCTCTCTACCTTACTATCACTCTCTCCCTATCTCTCTCACTCCATATCTATCTATTCCTCTATCTCCAGATCTATCTATTCCTCTATCTCCCTATCTATCCCTCTCTCCCTCCCTCTAACCCCTCCCTCTCTCTAATTCCTCTGCCCCTACCTATCTCTCTATCTCACCCTATCTCCCTTTATCCCTCCCTCTAATCCTTCTATTTCTACCACTAATTCCTCTATCTCTCCCACTATTGCCCTCTCTGATCTCTCTCTCCAATCCATCTCTCTCTCTCCAACCTCTCTCTCTCTCTCCAACCTCTCTCTCTCTCTCCAATCCCTCTCTCTCCCTCCAACCCCTCTCTCTCTCTCCCTCCAATCCCTCTCTTACTCTCCAATCCCTATATCTTGAGAGAGAGAGAGGAGAGAGACAGCACAGAGAGACAGACAGCAAAGTGAGTGAGAGAGGGATGTACAGAGAGTGACCCACAGCACAGAGAGACAGATAGCAAAGTGAGAGAGAGAGAGAGGGAGGGGAGAGGTACAGAGAGAGACCCACAGCACAGAGAGACAGACAGCAAAGTGACTGAGAGAGGGAGGAGAGAGGTACAGAGAGAGACCCACAGCACAGAGAGACAGACAGCAAAGTGAGAGAGAGAGGGAGGAGAAAGAGGTACAGAGAGAGACCCACAGCACCGAAAGACAGACAGCATAACGAGTGAGAGAGAGAAGGAGGGAGGAGAGAGGTACAGAGAGAGACAGACAGCAAAGTGTGAGAGAGAGAGAAGTACAGAGAGAGACCCACAGCACAGAGAGACAGACTGCAAAGTGAGAGAGAGGGAAGAGAGAGGTACAGAGAGAGACAGCACAGAGAGACAGACTTCAAAGTGACTGAGTGAGAGAGGAATTAGAGAGGGAGGTACAGAGAGAGACACACACCACACAGAGAGACAGACAGCAAAGTGAGTGTGTGTGAGAGAGAGAGCACACACAGATAGAGACACATGCACACAGAGAAACAGGGAGGGGTACAGAGAGAGGTACAGCAGAGAGAGCGCACACAGAGAGAGCGCACACAGACAGAGCAGAAAGACAGAGATCGCACAGACAGAGAGAGAGAGACAGGGAAGGGTGCAGAGCTGCCATCACACAGAGACAGTGAGAGCGCGCACAGACAGAGCACGCAGAGAGAGAGCGTGCACAGAGAGAGAGATTGAGTCCACAGAGAGAGGGCACAGACAGAGAAACACAGCGAGAGAGGTGTACAGAGCGAGAGCGCACAAAGACAGGTAGTGCACAGACAGAGAGAGAATGCACAGACAGAGAGCGCAGAGCAACAGAGAATGCAAAGAGAGACCGGGAGGGGTACAGAGCTGGCTGCACACACAGACGGCAAGAACTAGCGCACAGACAGAGCAGCGCAGAGAGAGAGTACACAGATAGAGAGCGCAGAGAGAGTGCACAGAGAGAGAGTACACAGATAGAGAGCGCAGAGAGAGAGTACACAGATAGAGAGCCCAGAGAGAGAGAGAGAGCACAAAGAGAGAGCACTGACAAGATATCATTCTATAATACTGTCATTTATGATGGGCAGGTTACTAGTCACTAATATAGTTGTTGTAGAGTGAGTTTGTGTGTAATGCTCGCAAAGTTGTGAGTTGCATATGCGCGCAGCGCATGGCGGGGTCCGCAATTGGCACCAAAGGTGCTCATTGCAAAGCTCACAGACTGTAGAGAGAAGGAGAGGGGAGAAAAGGGAGGGAAAGGACACAAAAGGAGGGAAGGAGAGAGAGAAGCCAGCTTTGCAGTGCAAGGCCAGTAAAGTAGAGGGTGGGAGAGGTTCTCGCATTGTGCGGCAAACCTGAGCATCTCAAGGGGAGGGAGGGGGCAGGGTGAGAAACGGGAGAAAGAAACATGGGGAGAAGGGGAAGAGACACAAGGGAGAGAGAGTTGGGAAAAAGACACAGGGGAGGGAGAGGGGGGATGAGATATAGGGGGAAGAAACACAAGGGTGGGAGGGGGGGAAGAGACACAGTGGTGAGAGAGGGGGGAAGAGACACAGGGAGGGAGAGGGGAAAGAGAAACGGGAGGGAGAGGGGGAAAGAGACACAGAGGAGGGAGAGGAGGAAAGAGACACAGAGAGGGAGAGGGGGGAAGAGACACAGAGGAGGGAGAGGGGGAAAGAGACACAGAGAGGGAGAGGGTGAAAGAGACACACGGAGGGAGAGGGTTACAGAGACACAGGGAGGGAGAGGGGGTAAGAGACACAGGGGAGGGAGAAGGGGGTGCATGCAGGGGGAAATGCATTTGTAAATCTGTAAGGCTGAAAACAATCAACTAAGAGGACTTTATGGTATAGACATATGTCCTAAGATGGGGTTAAAGTTACAGCCTGTTTAGGAACCAACTTTTTACAATGTATGACTTATGTAGAGAGAGTGGGACATAGACCAATGGATAATAAAAAGACAAGTACTGCTCATGTACAGGTGCCAGAAGTACCAGGGCCAGAAATCCAAGAGAAGACCAGTGGGCCAGAGGGAGAAGGCCAAGAGACCAGTGGAGGCCTGGGGAGCAGACAGCAGATCCAGATTGAAAATGAACTTGAAGAAAACGCTTCAACTCAAGGGGCACCGGGGCCCTCCATGCACTAGCTCTGCCACTGCTGGAAGGATCCCTGATACATTGGTGGAAGTTGTATGTTTGAGAGAGCTAGGGTTGCATTGAATAATGCAAGGAGTCTGTTTCTGGGCCAGAGAGGGGAAAGGGTTATTGTGTCAACTTTAGTTTTTTCCTGTAATCAAACAAAGCCTCTGGATGAGTAAGACTCAGTAAGAAGACCCTCCCCTCAAGCTAAATACAAACTAAAAGTACATGAGGGAATCCTCCATGATACAAGCAGAGTAAGCTTTCATGCTCCTACCTTACATCACTGCTAATAATGTAAATGTACTACACAATTTACCAACATGTGAAGTTTTTCCAAAACTACAGTGGTCATTAAGAGTTGTGTAACAGCGATTCCCCATAAGAAGACCCAGAGTGAGGCGTCCGGTGTAAAATGGGACAATATCTCCCAGCTGATGTCAGTAACTGCCTGGTCACATGTATTGTCTAATATGCCCTGGGATTAATATTGCTTATGAAATATTATTATTATCTCTTATTTGTAAAGCGCCAACATATTACGTAGCGCTACACATGGGTAAGTGTAAGGCAAAAACAACTGCAATATTAGCCCATTGCACAGGATGGAGGGGCCATATGCTATTTTCAGGCTCCATAAAATGATTGTCTAACATGATCTTGTGAGTCTCTGATCACTTAGATCTTTATTTCAAGTCACTAGCACAGCTTCATTTTATTTTAGTATCTCATAGGTATTGGACTATTTCAGGTATTCTGATCTTTAAATGGAGGATTATAGCAGAATTATTTTTGTGTCATATCTCATATCCATAAAGAATATTTTTCCATGATCTAAACTTGGTATTTCAAAGTGTTGTAACTAACTTCAGTGTCTTATTTATTTATTACCAAGACAGATCAATATGTGTGTATGTCTCCTATAGTATATTATGTTGATTCGCCCCCTTATTTATATTTATTCCACGATGTCAGATGCTGTTCCCACTGTCTCTCCATTACTGTTTACACCAATCTGAAGGTCCCATGTGATCCCAGTTTTGTTTCAGACTTTATAAAGGGAGGTCATACCTCTGGAAAGCTTGTCACTATATATAAAGTGTTTGTCCGATAAGAAAAGTATCTCTATATACTGATGGCAGAGTCTCTGTAATGGTCCAGCTTCCAGAACCTTCACATTGTAAAGAGCAAAATAAACTATTTTTCAATTGGTTGTTATATATGGATCCAGAAGTCTTGTGCTTTTTCACACCACCCTCAAATCCCCTACTTCTAGACTGTCTACTCCCAATAACAATTGATGTTCAAAATCAGTTCCTCCAATATGCATGGTGTAGCTGTGACAATTTGTTTCCAGCCCATGGCTATCCTCGTGATAACAATGTTTTCCCCTGTACGGACGACTGAATACCACTTGTGTCTGTGTGTTTTGGACATTGTGTGGGTAACCGATCGCTATACTGATTGTGTTCTTGTCGAACATGCCTGATGTTGGTATATGTTTCTAATATTTAGGTTTGTGTTTCCTATGCTTCAGTCCAGTTGTTGTTTGCTAGTACAGATTTAAATCAATGCGGCTGTTCAGCATTGAAGACCTCCTTCTGAGTTATCTGGCCTTTATACTTTAATTATATTACCTTGTCAAGGACCCCTTTTACAGTTCTTGGATCTTAGCCCATTAAGCCACCATAAAGGACAGACTGCTTGGCTCCAGCCACTGGCCTATGTACATAAACACCTCAGTCGTGTTGTAATCTGTCTTGTCCCATTGTTTGCTTGATATATTTAATGTACTCTATTTGAGGTCTGGAACACATGGAGACAACATTATGAATATTTGGAGGTTGGCCTATTGTTCACAGGTGCCAGACAGGATGTCAGGATGCCAGACTATTAGACCCCATGTGGAGTCAATCTCCTGTATTTGTCTGACACTCCCTGTCATTGTTGTGTTATATACACCCCCTCTATATCTAACCCCTATAAATATTGTTGACTTTCCAAAAATAAATCAGTTCCCTGCTGAGACATATAGAAATGGTATGTTATCGTATTTGCTCCTGGTGTTGCAATACTGATCCTATCTCCACCCTGCAAGTAACTTGTCCTGGTCACTACCACAGGAAGGTTACTGAGACTCCTGGAAGTGCGGATTCCTGATGGCGAGACCCAGAAGTCAGATATCAGGGTGCTGGTGCCAAGATTTCCAAGAACCCAATGGTCCATGTGGGTACATAACCTGTAGTCTATAGCAGGTGGCCCTGGGCAGTAATAGGCCCTACCCTGGATTGTCATATACCTTTTGTTACAATGCACCCAGACTAATTACATTACCAGTGCCTGTTTGTCCTCCCATAAGTCCTTGTGAGTTTCAACAAAGGGCATTACTACTCTGCAGTGTAATAACTGTATTTCTCAGAATTCTGATATACATATATACATGTGTGCATAAATATAAATATATATACATATTTATAATATGTCCTGGTTGCATAATGCCCCTGTCTTGGCTGCAGTCTCCACCTCATACACTATTCCTGTGTTAGAATGGATTTACCTTTGATGGGAGCAGTGTGCTCTGGCTCCCCCATTCTGACCCCAGGCTGCACAGTGTGGCAGCACCACATCATAGCGACAGCCAGAGCTCAACCGGCGAGATTTAACATGGAAATGGCAGCTGGGTGAAGGGGGCTGGGGCAGGAGGACCGGGGGGCAGGAGGACTTGGGATGAAAAATGTACAGCACTGGGGCCCCAGACAGAGGCAGACCCTGGTGCATAGCACCGCTTACACCGGCGGTAGCTCCGCCACTGTATTTAACATACTTAAAGAGACACATATAACATTGATCATACATACATTTAATTAATAATTAAACACATATTAAACACAAATACTTTTAGTAACTTCTGGAAGTTATCATTTTCTTGATGTAAGACCGATGGCGGATATCTCTGGGTGTTTGGTATACATTTTCTGTAAAGCCATTGTACATGTAGATACAGTTACATGCGTATGAACTGTTTGTGTTGGTGGCACAGTGGAAACTGTGTGTTTTGAAATATTTTGGCCAATTTTCAACTTTGTAATACTCTCGCTCATCGAACACGTTGATTATTCTTATTTTTGTTATTTTTCTCAGTTTGAAGATTATTCTGAAAAACTTCACAATTCTGCTCTTTATTTGCTTGAAGCTTGCTGCTATATTGTCCATTACAGCCTTGATGTTATTCTTCAACTTAGCAGTGTTTGGAGGTTCAATAACCAAAGGTATATCAATGATTACTTGGTTCTTTAGACGGGTACACCCACCATAATCGCATGGCAACACGACTGTGTATTCTGGTACGTTGGTGGGGAGGTTTTTATCAGGTGGTTGATGTTCTTTTCGACATCCTATGTACAGGTTCCATTTTTCTATAAACATGTTAGAATAAAATTGTAATAAAGGCAATCTTCACAAATGCAACATATCTGTATGCAACAAATGTATGCTGATTAATAACAATGTGTGAGTTCCTTATTGTAAAACACAGACCGGGCATGTGTAAGCCACCACCTTGTCTTACTAGGAATTATACCACGTGGTGTTGGCCCCAGGCGCACCCACTACACCTGCCCCCCCCCCAGCCCCACACGCAGGCCCGGCCAGGCAGTGGGTGCACCAGAGGCCAGAGACCCGCGCCAGGCCCACAACCCACATGCCTCATCGCGAGGCACGTACCACGAGCACCCAGCCACCCATCAGGTAGAGGGGGCCAGCGCTGATTGCAGCCAGCGTTGGAGACACAAGTGGGGGGGGGGGGGGGAGAGAAGCGGGGAGGGGAGACCGGCCGGGGACACACACTGAAGGGAGAGGAGGGAAAGAGACACAGGGGAGGGAGGTGACACAGGGGAGGGAGGTGGGGCGAAGAGACACAGAGGAAGTAGAGGAGGAAAAGAGACACAGGGGAGAGAGAGGGGGGAAGAGACACAGCGGAGGGAGAGGAGGGAGAAGAGACACGGGGGAGGGAGATGGGGGAAAGCACATGGGATGGAGAGGTGGGGAAAAGACACAGAGAAGGGGGAGGGAAGAAAAGACACAGGGGAGGGATGGAAAAGACACAGGGGAGGGAGAGGGGAGAAAGAGACATGGGAAGGGAGAGGGGGAAGAGACACAGGGTAAGAGAGAGGGGGAAAGAGACAGAGGGAGGAGAAAAGACACGGGAGGGAAAGGAGGGAGAAGAGACACAGGGGAGGGAGAGGGGGGGAACACATGGGAGGGAGGAAAACACATGGAAGGGAGAGGTGGGGAAAGACACAGAGAATGGAGAGGGGGAGAGACACAGGGGAAGTGAGAGGGGGAGAAAAGACACTGGGGAGAGAGGAGGGAGGAAGAGATGGGAGGGAGGGGGAGGGAAAGAGACACAGGGGAGAGAGGTGTGGGGGGGAGAGACACAGGGGAGGGAGGTGGGGCGAAAAGACACAGAGGAAGTAGAGGAGGAAAAGAGACACAGGGGAGAGACAGGGGGGAAGAGACACAGCGGAGGGAGAGGAGGGAGAAGAGACACAGGGGAGGGAGATGGGGGAAAGCACAAGGGAGGGGAGACACATGGGAGGGAGAGGTGGGGAAAAGACACAGAGAAGGGGGAGGGGATGAAAGACACAGGGGAGGGAGGGAAAAGACACAGGGGAGGGAGAGGGGAGAAAGAGACATGGGAAGGGAGAGGGGGAAGAGACACAGGGTAAGAGAGAGGGGGAAAGAGACAGAGGGAGGAGAAAAGACACGGGAGGGAAAGGAGGGAGAAGAGACACAGGGGAGGTAGAGGGGGGAACACATGGGAGGGAGGAAAACACATGGAAGGGAGAGGTGGGGAAAAGACACAGAGAATGGAGAGGGGGAGAGACACAGGGGAAGTGACAGGGGGAGAAAAGACACTGGGGAGAGAGGAGGGGGAAGAGATGGGAGGGAGGGGGGAGGGAAAGAGACACAGGGGAGGGAGGTGGGGGAAGCGACACCAGGAGGTAGAGGAGGAAAAGAGACACAGAGGAGAGACAGGGGGAAGAGACACAGGGGAGGGAGAGGGTGAAAAGAGACACAGGAAGGTAGAGTGGGGAAGAGACACAAGGGAAGGGAGAGGGAGGAATAGACAGAGGGAGGAGAAGAGACACGGGAGGGAGAGGGGGAAAACACAAGGGAGGGGGGGAGACACATTGGAGGGAGAGGTGTGGAAAAGACACAGGGGAGGGAGAGGGGAGGAAGAGATGGGAGGGAGGGGCGAAGAGACACAGGAGAGAGGGAGAAATGACACAGGGGAGGGAGAGGGGGGAGAAAAGACATGGGAGGGAGAGGGGGCGAAAGAGACAGGAGGGAGAGGGTTGAAAGAGATGGAAGAGACATAGAGGAGGAAGGGGGGAGAGACACAGGGGAGAGAGAGAGAGAGAGAGAGAGGAAAGATACACACGGGACAGAGAGGTGGGCGGGGGAGACACAATTTATAAAAAATCTATCATGCCGTCATTTTTGACGGGCAAGTTGCCAGTATATACTATTTCTCTGGATTCCCTCTGCTGGGCAGTGATCAGTATTTCTAGCTCTTCTCTCAGTCTCTTCTTTCTCTTTGAGGTCAGTTTCTCCAGAACATTTCTCAGTTTCTTCTTCTCAGAGGCCTTCTTCAGCAGCTCCACCTGGTGTCCCCTGTGGTCTCCGGCCAAGGAGCAGGACACACAGATACAGGCCGCGTCCTCAGAGCAGTAATATTACAGGAGCTTCTTGTGGACGGAGCATTTTCTATCACCCCAGGAAGTGGTGGGTTCAGATAAGACGAGTTCCTCTGACTTGCTGTGTACCCTCACATGGTTATCACACAGAGAAGCCTCACACATCAGACATGATTTAGTAGCAGGTACAGGAGAGTGAATACAGTAAGTGCAGAAGATCCCGGTCTCCTCCTGCTCTGGGTGAGTAGGAAGGAGAAGTGTCATTATGTTACGTAGCTTCGGGTTCCTCTGCCCGGCAGGTCTGGTATTAAATGTTTCTCTGCACTCAGGACAGGTATAAACTCCAGATCCCTTCTGGGTATCCAGCACACTCCCAATACAGACCTGGCAGAAGTTATTTCCACAGGCCAGAGTTACAGGACCTGTATAAATGCTCAGCTCCTCTCTCAGATCAGACGCCATGCTTGGGAGTAACTCCAGGAATAGAAACTGGAAGTCTCTTCTTATCCAGCACAGGGCTTGGAGAGTTTATGATGTGGACTTTAGTCTCCTGATGGTTAACCCTATGAGATCCAGTATACAATAAGCAGAATGTAGTTTCTCCTTATCTGTGTCCATATCAGCCAGTGGCGGCTGGTGACCTTACAAGTTGGGGGGGGCGGAAGACAGAGACCTGGCCCCTCCCCTTAGTATAGACTCCTCCCCTTCACTCCAGGTTCACCCCTATATATCCCAACCAATAAAATACTATAAGTACCCCCCAGGCATCTAAAATTAACCCCACCTCTCATGGCGGTTTAAACCGACCCCCATGAGCCTACAATTAACCCCTCAGTACCATAAGGGTCTATACAGACCCTTATGGGACACTAATTAAACCCCATTAGTCCCATAAGGGTCTATACAGACCCCTATGGGACAATAACTTATCCCATTAATCCAATAGGGGTCTAAATAGACCCCTATAGGACACTATTAACCAAGTCTAAACACTACACTATTAACCCCCCTCTACCCTATTAACCTCCCTTCTAAACTATTAATCCACCTCTACACTATTAACCCCTACACTACCTACCTAACACCCTAATAAAATCCCTTTTACCCCACTAATTACAAAAGATAAAATCCTAAATTACTGGGGGGGAAAATACAACCCTCTCTCTATCCCTCTCTCTCTTTCCCTCTCTCCCTATCTCGCTCCCTATCTCTCTCTCCCTATTTCTATCTGTCTATCTCCCTCCATCTCTCCCCTCCTTTTGTCTCTCTTCCCCTAACCTAGCTATCTTTCTCCTCCCTCCCTATCTCTCTCCCTATCCCTTTTCCATATCTTCCTCTTCCTATCTCTCTCCCCCTCTCTCCTTCCTCTATAGCTCTCCCTATCTCTCTCTTCCCCTACCCTACCTATCTTTCTCCCCCTCCCTATCTCTCTCCATATCCCCTTTCCATATCTTCCTCTTCCTATCTCTCTCCCCCTCTCTCCTTCCTCTATAGCTCTCCCTATCTCTCTCTTCCCCTACCCTACCTATCTTTCTCCCCCTCCCTATCTCTCTCCATATCCCCTTTCCATATCTCCCTCTTCCTTTCTCTCTCCCCCTCTCTCCTTCCTCTATACCTCTCCCTATCTCTCTGTCTCTCCCTCCCCCTCTCTATATCTCTCCCTCCATATCCATCTCTCTCCCTATCTATCCCTCACTCTCTAATCCATCTGCCCCTACCCATCTCTCTCTACCTTCCTCTCTCTCTATCTATCCCTCTATCTATCTCCCTATTTATCCCTCTCCCTCCCTCTATCCCTCTGTCTCTGCCTATCATACCATCTCTCCCTTTCTCTCCCACACTATCACTTTCTCTCTTTCTGTCTCTTTTGATTTATCCTTCTCTCTCTCTATCTACCCCTCTCAATATCTATTTCCCTAATAAATCTCTCCTATCCCTCTATTCCATCTGTCCCTACCTATCTCTCCCTTTCTCTCTACCTTACTATCACTCTCTCCCTATCTCTCTCACTCCATACATATCTATCTATTCCTCTATCTCCAGATCTATCTATTCCTCTATCTCCCTATCTATCCCTCTCTCCCTCCCTCTAACCCCTCCCTCTCTCTAATTCCTCTGCCCCTACCTATCTCTCTATCTCACCCTATCTCCCTTTATCCCTCCCTCTAATCCTTCTATTTCTACCACTAATTCCTCTATCTCTCCCACTATTGCCCTCTCTGATCTCTCTCTCCAATCCATCTCTCTCTCTCCAACCTCTCTCTCTCTCTCCAACCTCTCTCTCTCTCTCCAATCCCTCTCTCTCCCTCCAACCCCTCTCTCTCTCTCCCTCCAATCCCTCTCTTACTCTCCAATCCCTATATCTTGAGAGAGAGAGAGGAGAGAGACAGCACAGAGAGACAGACAGCAAAGTGAGTGAGAGAGGGATGTACAGAGAGTGACCCACAGCACAGAGAGACAGATAGCAAAGTGAGAGAGAGAGAGAGGGAGGGGAGAGGTACAGAGAGAGACCCACAGCACAGAGAGACAGACAGCAAAGTGACTGAGAGAGGGAGGAGAGAGGTACAGAGAGAGACCCACAGCACAGAGAGACAGACAGCAAAGTGAGAGAGAGAGGGAGGAGAAAGAGGTACAGAGAGAGACCCACAGCACAGAAAGACAGACAGCATAGCGAGTGAGAGAGAGAAGGAGGGAGGAGAGAGGTACAGAGAGAGACAGACAGCAAAGTGTGAGAGAGAGAGAAGTACAGAGAGAGACCCACAGCACAGAGAGACAGACTGCAAAGTGAGAGAGAGGGAAGAGAGAGGTACAGAGAGAGACAGCACAGAGAGACAGACTTCAAAGTGACTGAGTGAGAGAGAGAGGAATTAGAGAGGGAGGTACAGAGAGAGACACACACCACACAGAGAGACAGACAGCAAAGTGAGTGTGTGTGAGAGAGAGAGCACACACAGATAGAGACACATGCACACAGAGAGACAGGGAGGGGTACAGAGAGAGGTACAGCAGAGAGAGCGCACACAGAGAGAGCGCACACAGACAGAGCAGAAAGACAGAGATCGCACAGACAGAGAGAGAGAGACAGGGAAGGGTGCAGAGCTGCCATCACACAGAGACAGTGAGAGCGCGCACAGACAGAGCACGCAGAGAGAGAGCGTGCACAGAGAGAGAGATTGAGTCCACAGAGAGAGGGCACAGACAGAGAAACACAGCGAGAGAGGTGTACAGAGCGAGAGCGCACAAAGACAGGTAGTGCACAGACAGAGAGAGAATGCACAGACAGAGAGCGCAGAGCAACAGAGAATGCAAAGAGAGACCGGGAGGGGTACAGAGCTGGCAGCACACACAGACGGCAAGAACTAGCGCACAGACAGAGCAGCGCAGAGAGAGAGTACACAGATAGAGAGCGCAGAGAGAGTGCACAGAGAGAGAGTACACAGATAGAGAGCGCAGAGAGAGAGTACACAGATAGAGAGCCCAGAGAGAGAGAGAGAGCACAAAGAGAGAGCACTGACAAGATATCATTCTATAATACTGTCATTTATGATGGGCAGGTTACTAGTCACTAATATAGTTGTTGTAGAGTGAGTTTGTGTGTAATGCTCGCAAAGTTGTGAGTTGCATATGCGCGCAGCGCATGGCGGGGTCCGCAATTGGCACCAAAGGTGCTCATTGCAAAGCTCACAGACTGTAGAGAGAAGGAGAGGGGAGAAAAGGGAGGGAAAGGACACAAAAGGAGGGATGGAGAGAGAGAAGCCAGCTTTGCAGTGCAAGGCCAGTAAAGTAGAGGGTGGGAGAGGTTCTCGCATTGTGCGGCAAACCTGAGCATCTCAAGGGGAGGGAGGGGGCAGGGTGAGAAACGGGAGAAAGAAACATGGGGAGAAGGGGAAGAGACACAAGGGAGAGAGAGTTGGGAAAAAGACACAGGGGAGGGAGAGGGGGGATGAGATATAGGGGGAAGAAACACAAGGGTGGGAGGGGGGGAAGAGACACAGTGGTGAGAGAGGGGGGAAGAGACACAGGGAGGGAGAGGGGAAAGAGAAACGGGAGGGAGAGGGGGAAAGAGACACAGAGGAGGGAGAGGAGGAAAGAGACACAGAGAGGGAGAGGGGGGAAGAGACACAGAGAGGGAGATGGGGAAAGAGACACAGAGAGGGAGAGGGTGAAAGAGACACACGGAGGGAGAGGGTTACAGAGACACAGGGGAGGGAGAGGGGGAAGAGACACAGGGGAGGGAGAAGGGGGTGCATGCAGGGGGAAATGCATTTGTAAATCTGGAAGGCTGAAAACAATCAACTAAGAGGACTTTATGGTATAAACATATGTCCTAAGATGGGTTTAAAGTTACAGCCTGTTTAGGAACCAACTTTTTACAATGTATGACTTATGTAGAGAGAGTGGGACATAGACCAATGGATAATAAAAAGACAAGTACTGCTCAAGTACAGGTGCCAGAAGTACCAGGGCCAGAAATCCAAGAGAAGACCAGCGGGCCAGAGGGAGAAGGCCAAGAGACCAGTGGAGGCCTGGGGAGCAGACAGCAGATCCAGATTGAAAATGAACTTGAAGAAAACGCTTCAACTCAAAGGACACCGGGGCCCTCCATGCACTAGCTCTGCCACTGCTGGAAGGATCCATGATACATTGGTGGAAGTTGTATGTTTGAGAGAGCTAGGGTTGCATTGAATAATGCAAGGAGTCTGTTTCTGGGCCAGTGAGGGGAAAGGGGTATTGTGTCAACTTTTAGTTTTTTCCTGTAATCAAACAAAGCCTCTGGATGAGTAAGACTCAGTAAGAAGACCCTCCCCTCAAGCTTAATACAAACTAAAAGTACATGAGGGAATCCTCCATGATACAAGCAGAGTAAGCTTTCATGCTCCTACCTTACATCACTGCTAATAATGTAAATGTACTACACAATTTACCAACATGTGAAGCTTTTCCAAAACTACAGTGGTCATTAAGAGTTGTGTAACAGCGATTCCCCATAAGAAGACCCAGAGTGAGGCGTCCGGTGTAAAATGGGACAATATCTCCCAGCTGATGTCAGTAACTGCCTGGTCACATGTATTGTCTAATATGCCCTGGGATTAATATTGCTTATGAAATATTATTATTATCGCTTATTTGTAAAGCGCCAACATATTACGTAGCGCTACACATGGGTAAGTGTAAGAAAAAACAACAGCAATATTACCCATTGCACAGGATGGAGGGGCCATATGCTATTTTCAGGCTCCATAAAATGATTGTCTAACATGATCTTGTGAGTCTCTGATCACTTAGATCTTTATTTCAAGTCACTAGCACAGCTTCATTTTATTTTAGTATCTCATAGGTATTGGACTATTTCAGGTATTCTGATCTTTAAATGGAGGATTATAGCAGAATTATTTTTGTGTCATATCTCATATCCATAAAGAATATTTTTCCATGATCTAAACTTGGTATTTCAAAGTGTTGTAACTAACTTCAGTGTCTTATTTATTTATTACCAAGACAGATCAATATGTGTGTATGTCTCCTATAGTATATTATGTTAATTCGCCCCCTTATTTATATTTATTCCACGATGTCAGATGCTGTTCCCACTGTCACTACATTACTGTTTACACCAATCTGAAGGTCCCATGTGATCCCAGTTTTGTTTCAGAGTTTATAAAGGAAGGTCATACCTCTGGAAAGCTTGTCACTATATATAAAGTGTTTGTCCGATAAGAAAAGTATCTCTATATACTGATGGCAGAGTCTCTGTAATGGTCCAGCTTCCAGAACCTTCACATTGTAAAGAGCAAAATAAACTATTTTTCAATTGGTTGTTATATATGGATCCAGAAGTCTTGTGCTTTTTCACACCACCCTCAAATCCCCTACTTCTAGACTGTCTACTCCCAATAACAATTGATGTTCAAAATCAGTTCCTCCAATATGCATGGTGTAGCTGTGACAATTTGTTTCCAGCCCATGGCTATCCTCGTGATAACAATGTTTTCCCCTGTACGGACGACTGAATACCACTTGTGTCTGTGTGTTTTGGACATTGTGTGGGTAACCGATCGCTATACTGATTGTGTTCTTGTCGAACATGCCTGATGTTGGTATATGTTTCTAATATTTAGGTTTGTGTTTCCTATGCTTCAGTCCAGTTGTTGTTTGCTAGGACAGATTTAAATCAATGCGGCTGTTCAGCATTGAAGACCTCCTTCTGAGTTATCTGGCCTTTATACTTTAATTATATTACCTTGTCAAGGACCCCTTTTACAGTTCTTGGATCTTAGCCCATTAAGCCACCATAAAGGACAGACTGCTTGGCTCCAGCCACTGGCCTATGTACATAAACACCTCAGTCGTGTTGTAATCTGTCTTGTCCCATTGTTTGCTTGATATATTTAATGTACTCTATTTGAGGTCTGGAACACATGGAGACAACATTATGAATATTTGGAGGTTGGCCTATTGTTCACAGGTGCCAGACAGGATGTCAGGATGCCAGACTATTAGACCCCATGTGGAGTCAATCTCCTGTATTTGTCTGACACTCCCTGTCATTGTTGTGTTATATACACCCCCTCTATATCTAACCCCTATAAATATTGTTGACTTTCCAAAAATAAATCAGTTCCCTGCTGAGACATATAGAAATTGTATGTTATCGTATTTGCTCCTGGTGTTGCAATACTGATCCTATCTCCACCCTGCAAGTAACTTGTCCTGGTCACTACCACAGGAAGGTTACTGAGACTCCTGGAAGTGCGGATTCCTGATGGCGAGACCCAGAAGTCAGATATCAGGGTGCTGGTGCCAAGATTTCCAAGAACCCAATGGTCCATGTGGGTACATAACCTGTAGTCTATAGCAGGTGGCCCTGGGCAGTAATAGGCCCTACCCTGGATTGTCATATACCTTTTGTTACAATGCACCCAGACTAATTACATTACCAGTGCCTGTTTGTCCTCCCATAAGTCCTTGTGAGTTTCAACAAAGGGCATTACTACTCTGCAGTGTAATAACTGTATTTCTCAGAATTCTGATATACATATATACATGTGTGCATAAATATAAATATATATACATATTTATAATATGTCCTGGTTGCATAATGCCCCTGTCTTGGCTGCAGTCTCCACCTCATACACTATTCCTGTGTTAGAATGGATTTACCTTTGATGGGAGCAGTGTGCTCTGGCTCCCCCATTCTGACCCCAGGCTGCACAGTGTGGCAGCACCACATCATAGCGACAGCCAGAGCTCAACCGGCGAGATTTAACATGGAAATGGCAGCTGGGTGAAGGGGGCTGGGGCAGGAGGACCGGGGGGCAGGAGGACTTGGGATGAAAAATGTACAGCACTGGGGCCCCAGACAGAGGCAGACCCTGGTGCATAGCACCGCTTACACCGGCGGTAGCTCCGCCACTGTATTTAACATACTTAAAGAGACACATATAACATTGATCATACATACATTTAATTAATAATTAAACACATATTAAACACAAATACTTTTAGTAACTTCTGGAAGTTATCATTTTCTTGATGTAAGACCGATGGCGGATATCTCTGGGTGTTTGGTATACATTTTCTGTAAAGCCATTGTACATGTAGATACAGTTACATGCGTATGAACTGTTTGTGTTGGTGGCACAGTGGAAACTGTGTGTTTTGAAATATTTTGGCCAATTTTCAACTTTGTAATACTCTCGCTCATCGAACACGTTGATTATTCTTATTTTTGTTATTTTTCTCAGTTTGAAGATTATTCTGAAAAACTCCACAATTCTGCTTTTTACTTGCTTGAAGCTTGCTGCTATATTGTCCATTACAGCCTTGATGTTATTCTTCAACTTAGCAGTGTTTGGAGGTTCAATAACCAAAGGTATATCAATGATTACTTGGTTCTTTAGACGGGTACACCCACCATAATCGCATGGCAACACGACTGTGTATTCTGGTACGTTGGTGGGGAGGTTTTTATCAGGTGGTTGATGTTCTTTTCGACATCCTATGTACAGGTTCCAGCAGAGACATCTGATTTGATATAAGGGCAATGCAGTTTGGCTTTCCTCCTTTTTCAGAAATATTTGTGTCACAATGTGTTTGTCTGATGATCCATAATAATTAGTTATAAATATAGCCAGAACGATAAAGGTAAAAAATACAGTAATCACGACTAAAAGAAAGATTAATGCAGGCAAGATGGTGGTGGACTGCATGATTTTCGGTCTTCAGTCTTCTTTGAAAAGCTTTTAAAAATGTCCAAAGCGCCAACGTCAGGACACAGTAGGTCAGGTCATGTAGAATAAAAGGTAAGTACAAAATACAAGCCAAGGCATTGTATAGGGCAAGAATGTTTATGATGTCACATGGTGATGTCATAATGCTTACAAGAGAACCTGTTAAGATGGCTTGGGTATGATGCAGCTCCCAGACATGGAATAGATTGCTTTTCCTTAAGGTCTAACTTTGTTCTTTGAGAATGTACTGACAGCAATATTTGCTCGGTACAATTGACAAATCAACATGTTCTATATTTGAGTCAACTGATTCATCCCAACATAACAAATATAATAAAGTACAAATCCTCAGCAAAAGTATGTTCAAATGCAGTAGGTCTACCCAATCTCTGAAATGAGCCCCTTGGTTTCTGCATCTCAGCTAAGTGGTAGCCATTGTGTTGTTGGTGAGGTCGCCCTCATTGCTCTTGTGCAGTGGGTCAGAGGTTGAGCTGTATACAGATATTCTTATATGAGATTCAGTCAAAAATGACACACGTCTTTTAACAACATGTTTATTGGTTCAACAACATAAGAAAAGCAACAGGTTCCCTATCATGTGATAGGTTTGTATCTTAACTTATCCTGTCTTAATGCCCATAACACCACACGGGCCATTTCATTCTACCACAACGTTTATATATACTGTATATATTAATTCAGTGCTATATAATTGCAGCCATATTGAGCAAAGTGTGTGTATTTTACATTGTGCAATCTACAGTTTCTGTCCTTGGTCATAAATAAAAATAAAACTGTGTATATTCAGTATATACATGAACATGCTCAAAAGATCAATGGCTTGTATTAATATTGTAAAAATGATGACTAATTTTATTGACCCACAATAAAAACTTTTGCTGAAAAATTTACATTTTTTCATATTTATATACACCGCTATCATGCTTAAATATATTGATAGAAAAATGTTGAAAATGTGTCTGGCCTTCTGGGTCAGGAAAATGTCCTGATTTTTTTTTGATTCTGAACAGGATAAAGATTATTATACAATGAAAAAACATATATGTTTGAAAATTTGAACTTTGACTAAGAGCATAATTATTAAGGGAAAAAATCCTAAAGTTAGTTTTTATAGATACTATGATGGAAGTTGGGTGTGTGAGAAGGACATTTACATTTTTGGAGAACTCCATGGCAGGAGAGGTGGAAGGGGAGTGACGTCAATTTGAGTCAGATCCAGTTATCAACAAATCATTCTCCCTTGTCTCTCACCCAACCCCTCCAATTAATAGGAGAAAAAATACACCCTCCATATTCAGCTGTCAGGCAGTGATGCATCAAAGCAAGATGGAATCTTCTATTCATAAAGAGAGTCTTCCAAAATTCAGATTTTTCTGAGTGTATTCATTAGGTAGTTAAACCCATTTTTCTTGAATTACACCTTTAAGATAAATACAGCACATTGGGAACAGATAAGATATGTTTTCAGTTGTTTGGAAAGTCAGTCACAATGTTGTGAAACTTAACAGTAAGATTAAATGTAAGTGCACCTCACAGTAAAATTACCTTTCTCCTCATGGTCCAAGCCAACAACTAGTTCTCTTGATATACAAAATGAAAGCCCTAACAGATTCTGCTAAAATGATGATTTTCTCCCAAAAAATGTTCTATTCTCATTATTTTTTCACAACTGAAAAATGTTGTAAGTTTTACATACTTCGCAAACATGTAATGTTTCCCCAAACAGTGGTACTTTAAATTTACTAGGTAATATAGGCCAATGTACATGTTTCATTGACATCAGTAGACCTGCTTTCCCTAGCAAGTTTCTTACTTTACAATATTGCAACTGCAGCTGGGCATTCTGGGTAGTGACATATTATTATTATTATTATTATTATTGTTTATTTGTAAAGTGCCAACATATTCCGTAGCGCTATCCATAAGTTGTGATCAAGGCAAAACAATATTAACACATTAAAAAGACGGAGAAGCCCTGTATTTGAGCTTAGAATCCAATGTCCCTAGAGGTTTCCCCAAAGCACCGTGCAAGATTGAAAACTCGCAGACTTACAATCTAAAGGCATAAAAATTAGTCTTCAAGGATATCACCTAATTTGCACATCACCCCACATTTTCTTACAGTGGGGTTTTTAATGATGCTCAGAGGACAGTAATATGTGTGTGTGGGAGATGAGTAAGGTCTGAGGGTGAGTAGAGGAGGCTGTGAATGTGGAAGATGAATCAGTTATGAGAGGAGAGTCGTGGACTCTATGGATATGCATGGCATCTGAAAGAGAACGGTGGAGCTTGTGTAAATGGGAGATGAGAGTGGTCTGACAGGAGAGTCAATTAATCTGTAGATGTGGGATACAAAAGAGGTCTGTGGGGTGGGTAGTGACGTCTATATTTAATCCTCTTCTAGCTTCAAAAGTTAGCATCATTTATTTGATTTTTCTCTATGTGACCTATATGTTACACTTCTAGGGCTAGATACCACAGCACCTTTGCTTTAATCAGAAGAGTGAACGAACATCACCTGGCTCTGCCAGAAATACTATGTAGGAGCTGGCACACCATCGTCTTGTAGTTTGCATATTTTTAAGCTGACAATTTTCAAATAGCATTTTCCAGTATAAGTAACCTGGCTTTGATGGCTTGGCCGTCTTGGTTGGGTTTCAGTATTTTGTGGAAAACAATGGTCTCTTCCTACTAGAAACAGAACCTTACTTCACACTGTAATCCTGTAGCAGCAATTCATCTAGATGAAGTGCTTCATACTGCCACAGTCTTCAAACTTGAAGTACAAATCTTCTGAAACCCCCATCTTTCTCTGTTAACTGACTATTGGACAACTCTGTAATTCAACTACAAAGAATGTTTTCTTTTGTGGGTTTGGTTAACATCGACTTTCTTCTAGAACAGAAGAAAATAATAATAAAGTGGAAACAAAGAGACTTAGAGGGGACAATCTTAAACCATATTCTCAAACGAATACAATTAATAGAAGAACTCATAGTCTACTATTTATCTACACACAGCTATAAAGTACAGGATGAATTGATGATGCAGTTTGCTGTTGACGACTGAAGAGGATCCCGGATCTTACTGGAGGTTCTGTCTTCTTTTGGAAAATGGACACCTGCTCTTTGCACTGTTATTGGATAATAAAGACAATATTCATATGAGACCATCCACTGTGACTGTTAGACTCATTACTGACTCATCATCTGCTGCTACAATCTAATAACTTCTAAAAACGTTTTCTCTTTATTTCCTATTAAGCACAAATATAAGGCTGATTCAATCAAGTTGGTATAATTGGCAAAAAAATAATTTGTGTAACATCTTACAATTTTCTGATAGCATCATTATTGTACATATTCGTAGCCCAAAGGACTGTGTTTCCACCCTTGTCTCCTAACTTAATCACTATGCTGTGCCACTGTCTAATGTCGTTCAGTGCTTTGTTAATCATTTCTCTTTTAGGTTTAATATTGGTAAGTTCTCTGCAGACTAAATTAAGAAAGGTGACATTTGCAGATGAAATGGTATTTCGATTTCTATACAACCTTGACAAACCAGGCCCTCACCTCCATCAACAAGAGATAATTTTCAAATAAATGGTTAGTCTTACTCTACTTTGCAACTAACATTTTGTTTTCTATTTTAGCCAGTCTGATAACTCTTTGCAAGCCTGTTTGATTCCCTTGAAGCAGACTCTGTTCCCTTTTTTTGTATAAAGTTTAAATGCCGTGTTTTTTTTTACTGTATCTTGATCTTTAAATCATTGTTAAGCCACATCAGTTGTCCATTTATGTTCAGTATATTTATCTCTCATTTCTTTCTCTCGGTCTATGCATTGTATGCCTGCCCTTAGACCATTAAAATCGGTCATTTTAAAATTAAGAGTTTTTGTTGGCCCCCAAATATTTGAATTCATTCTCAAATGAGACTGTCTTGTGATCACTGTTTCTCAAAGGTTTCACCATTTGATTTTATATTAATATTATTAATGATGGATACATCCTAATAGGTTCTTGTATAATCTGGGCCATATAATGATCTCTGAGTGTACTCCATAACCTGCTCCTCTTAGCTGAACTGCTGGTCTCATTCATTCAGTTTAGTTAAAATCTCCCATTATTAGAACTTGACGATGCTTAGCTGCATGTCGAAACTGTAATAATAATTGCAATTCCTGACTTCCAATTATATTTGGGTGTTTATAGCATATTCCTACCAATATTTTTTTGGAATTTGGGAAATTTGCTCCACTGTTTTACTCCGCTCACAAACGGATTCAACATTATTGCTAGTTACACCATAAATAACTTCACTGACTATAGGTTTAAATTCAGGCTTAACATACAGACAAACCCCTCCTCCTCTTTTACTATTGCCCCTATATTTACTAAATAGGTTATAACCGTCCAAATTAATCATCTAGCCATGAGAGTCACCCCACCACAATTCAGTAATGCCTATTAAGTCCCATTTCTCATTTACTGCTAATAGAGCTAACTCTCTAATTTTCATTGGCAAGCATGCACTTTATGTTGCTATGACTATGCAGTTTTGAAGTGCTTTCCACGGTACCCGGATTTGAGAGCGCACAAGACGTGCGCGCCGCCAAGTGTGCTCCCAGGAAAGCGCACAACCAACACCAGCGCTCTCCAAAATGGCAATGGGCATAGGGAGAGGTGGCATGGGGATAGTCACCCAGCAGAGGTGAGACAGCTTTGTGAATGGGGATAGGGAGAGGTGGCACTTACCTCATCCACATCACTATGCCTTGCAGGAGGCCTGGCAAGTCATAGTGATGTTGATGAGGTAAATGGCACCCCGATTACGGTGAAAGGGGGAAATAGAGGAAGAGAGTGGAATGGGGAGATTGGGGATAGAGAGAGATGGGAAGGAACATAGAGAGAAAGAGGAGGAGGAGAGAGAGAATAATGGGGAGAGAGATGAGTGGTGAAGGAAATGGAGAAAAGAAAGAAATGGGGAGAAGATAGAGAAGACAACTGCTGTTTCATCAAGGGGCGCTGGTGTTGGTGCGCGCATTTGTCAGGCAATATGGGCGCGCACATGGTGCAGGGCACTTCGTGTGCGCCCAGAAGTCGTGCCACCGCTTTGCACTGTATTTGATTTACCTAGCCTCACACTTAATGCATGGTAATCTTATTACTGGCTATTAACCACCTCCACAATCTCAATGCCCATTATGAACAAGAAAACAGGTATAAGGGGACATTAGCTCCATGGTGGTTAATTTACTGGTATTTGGATGGCATTGAATAGGGGCTATGTTATCTGCCCTTGTTTTAAATTTTTTCTCTCTGCAATCTAGACTTACCTAATTCAAATTAGTGAGATTCAACAGGAAATAGCAAATCCAGTTTTCACAAGGGGTCCTTCACACCAGATCCCTTGCTCTCCCATGAACCCCAATCTACATAACCATGGGGGTTCCATTGAGATCCCCATGGTATTTAATCTATTTATCAAGTGTCATAGGGGTCCTTAAAGGACCCAGTGGCGCCTATAATTTAACCCTCACCACAGGGGTCCCTAACAGACACCCTCTTGCATAAAGAGTTAACCCAGATGACCTCTATAAAGATCCCCATATTATCCCCATTAACCCCCTAACTACCATGGGGTAATGGTGTTATGGTGTTGCTTAAAGGACCTCCATGGTACCTAAATTAACCCCTAACTACCATGGAGGATTGGGTGTGAGCAGGGAAGGAGGCGATCAGGAGTGAATAGGTAAGGGGAAAGCAGCCCCAAGGGCATTTTTATGACTTTGTAGGTATTATAGAGAGAAATATTTCAAGTTATGAGTTATAAGTAGTTTTGAGAAAGATGGAACTGAAAAGAGATTTAGTGCAGAAGCAACTCATATTATTACTGATATGAACAAAAGCATTAGGAAAGCTTCCTGTAATTTGCATGTCGGCTTTTTTTCATATTTTTCAGGTGGCTCACTCACAATCTTGAAAAAAGGGGTGAATAGCATAGTTAGTAAAATGACTTATCACTTTTTAGTGGTGTAACTATACGATAGAGCAGGTTAACTATCTAAGTAAAGGATATAGAGCTTGTCTTGTTTGCCAGATACTCCTCCACGTTTGTTTTTCTCACGGATACTGAGCTCTGTTATCTGATTGGCACATAAAGGAAGGTACTAACTAGCTCAAGAGCCAATCAGATTGCAACTGAATTGTAAGTTGTGACAGGTACAGCTCACATTACCTAACAAACAGAGGTCATATTAAAGGTTTATATTAAAGAGCTGTCTTAGAGCAGGCTAACTATTCATGTAAACGTTATAGAAGCTTAGCTCATTTGCCAGTTTCTCCTCCATGGTTGTGAAGAGTTGAGGCTGCCATTTTTAAAATGTTTTTTTGTCACTGACACTGAGCTATGTGATCTGATTGGCTCTTAAGTGTAGGTACTAGCTTAAGAGCCAATCAGATTGCAGAAGAGTTCAAAGTTACAGCTCACATAACCTAACATACAGAGGTCATAGCATCAAATAACCTGTACAAATATAGTAACATTGAACAAACAAAGTCTATGATGAGGACAGAGGAAAATAATCATACTTTATAGGTTATATCAAGTTCATTTACCTGTTGGTGCCAGACTTGCTGTTATAGCTATTTGCAAGAAGATCCAGTCAGTCAGTAATAATGGCAGTCAAGACAGACTGTTCCCTGGAAGGTCTCTTTATGGAAATAGAAAGCTATGAAGAATAGTCAAATATTTGATGGAGGCCAGGAGTCACCTCTTCCTCTAGCTACAAACAAATACAAAATGTTAAGTGTTAACATTATTGTCTGTTGTATATTGAAAGTGTTACAGTAAACCAGCAAGGAGAGCAACGCAGAGTTACAGTAAGTTGAACCAAATGATGGAATAGTATTGTAAGGTCTGAGAGGGATTTAGAGAATATGATGACATAGAGGGAGAATAGTGAGGCGGAGTGGAGTAAAGTCATATGAGATTTGTAAACATTGGTTTTATGAACTTGAAGAGGCCTTAGTCTAATTATATGGTTGAAGTTATAGCAATATAAGATTGTTCCTCACCTTGTGTCTTTGATCTCTATTATTACATCTCAGTACTCCTCTGCCTCCATCTTTTCTATGAATATATCCTCATAGTTTTCTATTTGCATAAGCTCTTCAGGTTGGGCATGACATTTTTACAGATTAGCCATCTTCCTACGAAAAATAGAAAAAATTAATATTCACTCATTATCTATCATATAGTCCACGTAATTGTATCTATAATATAGTCCACGTAATATAAGAGAGAAGGTGACATTGAATAAACCTTCAAATATATGGTAATCATCCAGAAAAATAGGAATTCAAGACCTAGATATAATCTTTATATAAGGTTACATGATGGGAAACTTATGAAAATCTACTTTGGATAGTAGGTTAGTGGAATATCTTTCCAGCTGAAGTATTAGTGACAAAAATAGCAAAGAAATTCAAGGACCTTGGACCTTTGCTGCATAATTTTATACTAAGCTTTTATATAGATACAATTGGCAGGCTAGATGGATTCTTTGGTTTGCATTTGTGGTCACATTTATGTTTTGTTTATTTAATACTTAACTTGAAGGCAAAATCATTTATTTACTTTTTACCTGTTTCTGACCCTGTTAAGTCTTGGGTCCTTCCTTCACTCCTGAGAAGAAATTAGCAGAAGAAATTAGTGTATATCACAGTACAAGAACTTTAAAAACATCAAGATCATGTTCCACTTAAAAGGAGCTGCACCATTACTCTATCAAGTCCATTTTATAAAAAGGGAGTGATCTCTTCACACTATAGTAACAAGGCTCATGATAGTAAATTATGAGGTTCAAGGTAAGACATGGCAGGGAGATGATTCTTCTGTGTTGTGTAGAGCATATGTAGGATCTGGAAATATATATTGTGTAGTACTGATGTGTAGTAGAAGTTTGTTACCGTAAAGGGCCATGGGATACAGAGTAGAATAATCAGGATGCATTTGTTCCTCACCATATGGTGGTAGTAGAGGTGCTAGGTGGCGTGTTGGAAGAGGTGGTAGTAGTAGGGGCCGTGGTAGAAGAGGTTGCAGGCCTTGTGCTCCTATTGTGGCTAAAAAAATACAAAATATTAATATTATGGGAGAGTGATGTATAATAAAGATTGTTTCTTTTTCAAGTCAATTTGTTCCTCACCTTCCAGAAGAGGAGGTACTGGGCCTCATGCTACTTTTGTGGCTAAAGAAATACAAATATTAATATTATGGGAGAGTGATGTATAATAATGAGCCTCATTCCATTGAGGCATTGGGAGATCCAGGCTTCCGTAAGGGAGGCCGCAAGTTATTTTGCTATTCAATGGGCGTCTTTTATCGGGCTTCCGACTGGGTTATGGGCTCCGCCCCCTGATTTGTTGCGATGGCTAACATCGCAAGTTCAAAGCCATCGAAACCTTTGATCTTTCCTGGCTGGAAGGGATCCGATCCCTAAAATCGCGAATCGCTATTCAATTGCTCCGATTCCCCCTCCCTAACCACTCTGCCAAGGCCACAAATGGCAAAAGTCGGTACACAAGTTACGTATTCCAAGGAGGACTCGCAAAGGGCTCAAAGATATATCCGGAGCACTTTAAATGCAAATAAAAAATCCATACTGTACTTCAAAATACGGGGAAAGGGATGAAAGACATTAGAATTAATTGCACAACAGCCTCAAGCCCGCAAATCGGCAATCAAAAATTATTAATTTATCGGTTTCAATTCAGGGTTGGATCGATCTTGGGAATAAATGAGTTAATACATATCACGCCACCCACATGGACTATAACATTGACTTTATTCATATCTATTGCTGTGTACATTGCGGGTTTGTGGGGCCGATCGGATATCGAACCCCGAATCTCTAGTTGATTGACAAGTCATCTTTATGTTTTATTGACATAATGATGACAGGCTCCATTTCTATTGGCTGTTTCTAACTCAGGACTTAGGGCCTTGCTTAATTGATCATGTTCCCGCCCTGAAATGCTACTGACGATTGCATGGTTTACGGTTTTGGCTTTCGGGACGTAACTTGCGGGCTTGATCAATTGAACAGCAGCGCAAGTCTAGCATGCTGTGGGCCCGCAGCAGGCCCACAGACATACAGCCTACATCCTGGAAGTTGTGGCTTCAGAATTTATTGAGGCTCAAGGTTGTTTGTTTCTCAGGTCAGTTTGTTCCACCCCTTCCAGAAGAAGAGGTTTCAACTTTCCTGCCCTTGTTCTGACTAAAAAAAAATAGAAACTATTAATGTTATTGGAGAGTGATATATATATAGTAAATGAATATGGAGAGGAAAGGAGTATCTAGATGAAGCATAGTGTGGGAAAGGGACTGTGAATGAATATGTAGGGATAATGTGCAACAATGCTACATTATAGAAAGGGTAGCAGATAAGTGGAAACTTCTACCAATAAGGAAGTACAAGGGGAAAGCAGTAAAATAGTTCAAGCATGCCTGGTGAAAAGAAGGTCAACCTCTTGGATTGTTTAAGCATGTATGGAGATATACTGAGCACAGTTTTTGGTTCATATCTGCTGTCAAATCTATTTTTGTATTTTAATTACTGGGAACAAATATTAATTTGTTTACTGTACCTTGTTGGGACGCTCCAAGTGATG
Organism: Discoglossus pictus; assembly: GCA_027410445.1. Lineage (NCBI taxonomy): Eukaryota > Metazoa > Chordata > Amphibia > Anura > Alytidae > Discoglossus > Discoglossus pictus. Next base: position 34,598,454 of record CM050172.1, on the reverse strand, counting down.
TATTATAAGGTTATTTCTTTCTCAAGTCTCTTTGTTCCTCACCTCCCAGAAGTAAGGGTCCTATGACTCCTGTCCTTGTTCTGGGAAAAAAACAAAACATATCAAGTATTAATATTATGGGAAAGTGATGTATATAGTATAGTAAATGAACATGGAGAGGAAAGGAGTATCTAGATGAAGCATAATGTGGGAATGGGACTGTGAATGAATCTGAATGAATCTACACAGGCACTCCATCAAAAAGCACCCCAGTTGGACACCTTTTTATCCAGAATGATCACTCTATACAAAACCTGAAATTGAAAATACTTGAATTTCCAAAAGAAATGAAGGACATAAAAACATTTGAAATGAAGATTCTCACATTGTGCAACACTAAAGATACAGGACTTAACAATGCATTGGGGCTAATCATCCAAGGATAGATACTTTAATACAAGACTTTAGCACAAAGTCCATCTAGACATGCTCTTGTGGCTCATCGCTCCCAACAGTGCTGCTTTTTTATTGTAGAAAGTATAGATTATCCATAAACCCACCACATAGTGTACATGGCCATCAATTATAGGAGATTAAATGGAGAAGCTACAAAAGTGACCCCCACTAGTTCTTCCATAAGGTCGCTTACCTGTGAGGCTTGGCAGATGATGGATCCCTCCATGCTCCTCCTTTCCTGGTCAGTCAGTCTTTCCCTATCGGTCTCTATCTTACTATCTGTCTGGTCTCTGTCCCTATCTAACGCTGTTGGGTCTGTGTCCCTATCTAACTCTCTATCTGTCGCGTCTTTCCCTATCTAACTATCTGTCTATAAGTCAGTCCAATTTTTTTTAGATGTTTATTTTTAATAAGCCAGTCAGTAAGTCAGTCGTCTGTCGCCCCCTATCTAATCTAACAAAGCTATCTATAAAAAATCTATCTAACAAAGCTATCTATAAACCAAAATAAAGAATTAGGGAAGGTTAGATCCCAAATGAAAGGCCTCAGCGCTCGGTAAACTGCAAATAAAATGTAAATAAAATGTAGTCTAATTTTAGGTATATATCTCAGTCAATCGAGTATACACTCTTAGAGAATATCAATTTCCTACTAAGTCTTTCCAGTGTCTATTTCTGTTGTCGTCAGTGGATGTATCTGTATTTGGAGAATTGCTGCTTCTTGATATACACAGGTCACAGTGGTGTATCTAGAAGAATATATGAAAAAAGAGATGGGGTTAGGGAGAAAGCACAAAAGGAACTCCTAGTGCAGATTATTCCAAAGGACTTGATTGTCACAACTCGATCAATTGGTCTCTCACCTGAGTTTACCTCAAAGTGTATGAGGTGTTAATGATCATATAAAGTAATCCAGTTAATTTTTTTAATGCATTTCCTCCTATATTCACTTTTTGTGACATGGTTCAATGATGTTCCTCTGGTCCGATATTGATATCAGTGATAGATGCGTAATAAATGACTGAGTGTGTTTTAATATTAATATAAACTCTATTTAGGTGATAAAATACCAACAAGAGAAAATCAGCAGTTCCTTAAAATCTATAGTTTATTGTATATATTGACAATTAAGCCATAATAGGAACTCGCTGGCAAACTGTCACACCATATATACATATTAAAACTAAAACAAAACATACAACAGAAAAATGTGTTAAAAGGCACAGAATGAATGGTGCTATGAAATTCCTTTGCATGAAAATGATATGTGTGTATATAAATATATATATATATATATATATATATATATATATATATAATGTTAATGGTAAAAGTTTAAGGATCAAATGCGTTTCTCTGCTAGCTTATGCAGCTTCTTCAGTGATATGTCACTCTGTGTAAAAAACACATAGGACACATATGTATGCATATATAATCTCTATATAAAAGAATACATTTTTTTTTTAAATATATAAAAAAATATATATATATATATATAAATTGTGTAAATAAAATTACTTATTTGTCAGCCTAATACTCTGATGAAAATATATATTGTGAATATAAACACAAACATAAAATATTTAAATTTTTTATATTATATTTCATTACTATTAATAATTACGTTACACCACATCCTACCCAAATAATAATGATGCTAATTGTTAATATAAATAATCCCCACTAACACTGTAGTACATAAATGGATAAATTCAGTGTCAGCTAATAATGAGTGCATTCTTCTCTCCTACAAATAAACACATGATAACCTTTTAGTAAGCTGAAAATTCTGATAACAAGATTACAGAGATTAAAAATTATAAATACTATTGTTATTCAAAGAAGATTCCAACAAGTCTATACTGAGAATCCTCTTAATTTAAACAAAAATTTTGAATATTTATATACGTTCTTCCTACTATAATTTAATTCTAACATTATTTGCCCCGTATGCTTATTTGTTAAGGTATAGTTGGATTATAATTAGATACTTTGATATACAATCAACAATCCATTTATATGAACACACAGACATGTGTATATGTCTCTATAGATTAATTTTGCAAGTGTGCTGTGTATGGCAAAATCATACCATAAAACAAGGGGCATCTGTAATTGTCTACCTAACCCTACCTAACTAACCTACCTAACCCTAACGGCCCTACTTCTATCTAATAAAAACAAAATAAAAATTCCAATAAAAAATGAATGAAATTACAATAACAGGAAATAAACAGATAAACAGATAAAATAAATGAATTAATAAACCTATCTAACTAATCTATCTATAAATTTCTATCTAACAACTAAAAACCACGTACAAAAAAAAATTAAAATAATATGAAAAAAAATTAAATAAAATAAATAGACCAATGAATATATAAAACTTAAATACACTAGAAATAAATAAAATTAATAATATGAAACAAAAATAAAATTAATAAATAGACAAATGAAGATATAAAACAAAAAAAATAATAATTACAATAAAAGTAAATACAAATAAAATAAATAATAAACCCACCTCCCAGGCTCATTGTTCTGGGGGTCTACTGGACCCTGCCCTTTCTTTCATTCCTCACATACAGTCACAAACAAAATTCTGTTTTCTCTACCTAAAAAACATCTCCAAAATAGGTCACTACCTCACACAAGACACAACTAACACTCTAATACATTCTCTCATCATATCTCATCTTGACTACTGCAGCTCTCTCCTTGCTGGCCTCCCCATTACCTGTTTGTTCCCACTTCAATCCATAATGAACGCCTCCGCTAGACTCATCTACCATATTTATCACTCAGTGTCTGCAGCTCTTTTCTGTCAGTCACTCCACTGGCTTCCCATAGACTCCAAAATAAATAAATAATATATATAAAAATATAAATATATATATATATAAAAATATAAATATAAATATATATATATATATATATATATACAGTATATACACACACACACCCTATATTCTAGGAGCCTTCAATGTAGTTCTTCATAGAGATGTTTTATACTTTAATAAAAAAACATATTTAATAGTTAAGGGTCAGCAGTACAATTTGTTTATATTTTTGCAAACAATAAGGCATCTGCATCCATATGAAGGAATTTTTCCCAGGCTCCTAGAAACCAGCCCGTTGTGTTCCTAAAAAGGTTTTCCAGGCTCAAATGTTTTAGATATTTTAATATTCCTCTCCACCCCTTTGTATGAGTATATGTGTTTTATATATATATAAATATATATATATATATATAAATAAATATATATATATATATATATATATATATATATATTGTGAGAATAAAGGTGGAATAGTGGTTGATGGGAGATACATCAGACCTGATTTGCTAGACAGCAACCAGAGGATTCTCAGTTAAATGCCCCAGGGAGAGATGTTACAGTTTGCAATATGCTGAGCTGATGCTCTGCAAAACATGGTATGGGTCCCTGGGGCGGAGTATTTGGAGAGCAGGGGGGGCCAATGCTCCAACAGCACTAGTGGCTGTATAAACAGACCACAGCTTGGATCTGGTTTTTAAGAGTTAGCTAATTGGCACTCACCTGTAGCTACTCAATTAGCAGACAGGCCTTTAAAAGAAGAGAGCAGCCTGCTCCAAGGGGCAGAGGAAAAGACAGCTAGGAGAGGCTGCGCTTATTGCAAAGACATTGCTTTTGTTTGGGAAATTGGTAAGTGGGAAAGCCACCCAATTGCAGATAGCAAGTACTGTCTAGTAAGAGCTCAAGTAAGAGCAAGGGATTTTGTTTGTTTTGTTATTATTTAAAGTACCTGCTTTCAAACTGAATAAAAGAGGAAAACTGAGCTGAAGGTGTCCTGGACTTTGTATACCCTAGAAGGCTGTGGTTACTGCAAGATCGGTGACAATCCTACCTGTAAAAGAAGTGGTTTGTCACATATGGTGGAGAATGCGGGCACCCACGTAAGCCTGAGGGTAGAAGTCATTTAAAGCTCAACATGGAGGATGTTATCAAGGCTCTGATCCAATCCTCCTCTGTGCAACAGGAGACTAACAGGAGAGCTGCAGAAAACAGTGCAGCCCTGCAGCAACTGGTGCTGGCCCAGGCAGAGAGTGCTAAAGTCCTGGCCAAAACACAAATGGAGGGCACTGAGTCCTTGGTGAAACAGCTTGTTGTGACACAAGCGGAGATGTTTAAAGTAGCCCGTGAGGAGCAGCAAAAAGTCACCCAGGGACTACAACAGGTAATCCAAGCGATCTCTGGAAAACTGAATGGAGACCCTGATGGAAGATACCAGGGGCCAAAGGTGATTCGGGCGAGCCACTATCTTCAGAAAATGACCGCATCAGATGATGTTGAGGCGTACCTTCTGGCATTTGAGCGCACTGCTGAGAGGGACGGATGGCCGGCTGGTGAGTGGGCAAGCATACTGGCACCGTTCCTAAGTGGAGAGCCGCAGAAGGCATATTATGACCTAGAACCAGCCGATGCAAGTAACTACAGCAAATTGAAAGCTGAAATCCTGGCACGACTGGGTGTAACCTCTGCAGTACGTGCCCAAAGGTTCCACTCATGGTCATATTCTTCAGACAAAGCCGCACGTTCCCAAATGTTTGACCTCATACACCTTGCACGGAAATGGTTACAACCTGAAATCCGTTCAGCTAGCCACATTGTGGAAACCTTGGTAATGGACCGGTTTTTGCGTGGTTTACCAGCTTCCCTGCGTCGCTGGGTCAGCCAAAGTGACCCCCATACAGCTGACCAACTGATTGCCTTGGTGGAAAGATATGCGGCTGCAGGAGAACTGCTATGTCCTACTTCACAGGAAAACCCTCGCAATCCTAAGCCCCAAGATTCTGCAAGACCGGGTAAGACTGTTCAAGGTTTAAGGGGGGCATCCAGGTCTAATAGGCCTGGGAAAGGAACTAATTGGTGGTCAGACTGTACTGTCAAATGTTTCAAGTGCAAAGAGGATGGTCATATGGCCAAAGACTGTCCATTTAAGGATGAACCTATGGAATGCAATATGGGCAAAAATGAGGGAACACGTTCATTTTTGCTCAGTTGTTGTGGTATTGCTAACAATGACTATGATAATAACGCTCATAAATGCTGTGTAACTGTGAATGGAAAAATGTCTAAAGCATTACTTGATTCAGGTAGTATGGTTACGTTGGTAGCAGAGTCTATAATACCTTGTGTAAAACCTGATCATGGACAGAAAATAGGCATTATCTGTGTTCATGGTGATAAAAAGGAATACCCCACTGCGGAAGTAAATATTGGAACCCAGTATGGGAATTTAAAGTACCGAGTGGGTGTAGTACCTAGATTAGCCCATGAGGTAGTGATCGGTAGAGACTTTCCTCATTTTCTAAAATTATGGGCAGCTTTACAAAAGACAGATCAAAATTTATCAGAAATGAGTCAGTCTGTCGAGGATAATGTGTTCCCTTTTTCCGATATTGACTTGGGTTTTGACCACTGTGACGGGAAAATAAGGAAAAAGAAAAAATACTGCCCTAAACCAGTATTAATAGGAGATAACCCAGCTCAAACTAGTGAGGAGCCTACTAATAATGCAGACAAGGATAAGGACTTAATTGATATTGGAATTAGTCCAGGTAATTTTAAAAGCGCTCAGTGGGAAGATCCCACTTTAGTGACAGCTAGAAATGATATTAAAGTTGTAAACGGGGTTGTTAATCAGCCAGGAGGAGCACTGCCGTTCCCCTATTTTGAAGTACAAAATGACCTAATTTACCGTGTAGAAAAAAAGGATTCAGACATCATTAGGCAGCTGTTGGTTCCTCAGACTTACCAGAATATAGTGCTAAAGTTGGCTCACAGCCACATATTAGGGGGACACTTGGGAGTCGAAAAAACTAGAGAGAGAGTCCTTAGACGGTTTTACTGGCCTGGAGTGTTTGCTGCTATTACAAACTATTGCTCCTCATGTCCTGAGTGCCAGTACAGGGCTCCTTTCAAGACTTTTCGTAGTCCACTTGTACCCTTACCCATAATTGACGTGCCTTTTGAAAGGATCGCTATGGACTTAGTGGGGCCACTGGTAAAGTCCGCTAGGGGACACCAATATATATTAGTCATCTTGGACTATGCAACTCGCTATCCTGAGGCCATTCCCTTGCGTAATACCTCTGCAAAGCTAATAGCTAAGGAACTTATGTTGATGTTCAGTAGGGTGGGTATCCCTAAAGAAATACTGACAGACCAGGGGACCCCGTTCATGTCCAGAGTCACAAAAGAGTTGTGCAGGCTCTTGCAGGTTAAACATCTTAAGACCTCAGTATATCACCCACAGACTGATGGTTTAGTAGAGAGGTTCAACAAAACCCTTAAGAGTATGCTACGCAAGGTAATTGATGCAGATGGAAGAAATTGGGATTTTTTATTGCCATATCTACTGTTTTCCATTAGGGAAGTTCCACAGGCCTCCACGGGCTTCTCTCCTTTTGAATTATTATATGGAAGACATCCCAGGGGAATATTGGATATTGCTAAGGAGACCTGGGAACAGGAGACTACTCCTCACAGGAGTGTAATTGAGCATATAGCTCAAATGCAGGATAGAATGGCCACCATCATGCCTATTGTCAGGGAACACATGCTGGAAGTCCAGCAGGCTCAGAAAAACAGCTATAACCGTAATGCTAGAGTCAGAGTGTTCCAACCTGGAGACAGGGTATTGGTTCTGGTCCCTACTGTGGAGAATAAGTTCCTTGCGACTTGGCATGGACCCTATGAAATAATAGAGAAAGTGAGTGATGTCAATTATAAAGTCAGACAACCAGGAAGAAGAAAGCCTGAACAGTTGTATCATATAAATCTGTTAAAGCCATGGAAGGACAGGGAGGTCCTGGTTGCTTTAAAACCTTCAGAACCTCCTATAGTAGAGCCAGATGTGAACGTATCTAAGACTCTGTCTGTCCATCAAAAGCAAGAGGTCAGAGATTTCATCAGAAGAAATAGGGATGTTTTCTCGATAGTTCCAGGAAAGACTAAAGTGATTAAACATGACATAATAACTGAACCAGGGAAAAGAGTTAACCTCAAACCCTATAGAATTCCTGAGGCCCGGAGGGAGGTTATAAACTTAGAGGTTGAGAGCATGTTAAAACTTGGAGTCATTGAAGAATCCCAGAGTAACTGGAGTAGTCCTATTGTATTGGTGCCAAAACCTGATGGCACATGGAGGTTCTGCAATGACTACCGCAAGTTAAACGCCCTCTCAAAATTTGATGCTTACCCAATGCCAAGAGTTGATGAGTTAATAGAAAGACTGGGCAAAGCTCGTTATCTAACAACCTTGGATTTAACAAAGGGTTACTGGCAGGTCCCGCTCACTGAAAGAGCCAAAGAAAAGACAGCCTTTTCAACACCCAGTGGCCTGTTTCAGTACACTGTATTGCCATTTGGGTTACATGGGGCACCTGCCACATTCCAACGAATGATGGACAGAATTCTTAAACCTCATGTTCGTTATGCTGCAGCATACTTGGATGATGTCGTCATCCACAGTGCAGACTGGGAATCCCACCTCCCTAAAGTTCAAGCGGTACTTGATGCTATCCGCTCAGCAGGCTTAACTGCCAATCCTTCCAAGTGTACGATTGGTTTAGAGGAAGCTAAGTACTTAGGTTATTCTATTGGGAGGGGTTTGGTTAAACCACAGGAAGCCAAAGTAGAAGCCATACAAAAATGGCCACAGCCCCTTACAAAGAAACAAGTAAAGGCATTTTTGGGTTTAATTGGATATTATAGGCGGTTCATTCCAGATTTTGCTACCATTGCTGCACCCCTGACAGACCTTATTAAAGCAAAATCCCCAGTCATAGTTAAATGGTGCCCTGAGGCAGAAAAGGCTTTTAAGAGTCTGAAGGAAGCTATCTGTAGCCATCCTGTCTTAGTGACCCCAGATTTTTCCAGGGATTTTATAGTTCAGACAGATGCTTCTGATGTGGGCTTGGGGGCTGTTCTTTCACAGGAATACCAGGGTGAAGAACACCCTGTTTTCTTTTTGAGCAGAAAGTTAAACCCACATGAGAAGAACTACTCTATTGTTGAAAAAGAGTGTCTTGCTATTAAGTGGGCATTAGACTCTCTTAAATACTACCTACTAGGCAGAAGGTTTCGATTGATAACGGACCATGCTCCTCTGACGTGGATGTATCAGAACAGGGAAAGTAACTCCAGAGTAACCAGATGGTTTTTGAGTTTGCAATCTTTTGATTTCACTGTGGAACACAGGGCTGGTCTGCAACAAGGTAATGCTGATGGGCTTTCGAGGGTACACTCCCTGATTTCCATGGTCGCTCAAACCCTTGGGTATGAGCTGGGGGGGAGGATATGTGAGAATAAAGGTGGAATAGTGGTTGATGGGAGATACATCAGACCTGATTTGCTAGACAGCAACCAGAGGATTCTCAGTTAAATGCCCCAGGGAGAGATGTTACAGTTTGCAATATGCTGAGCTGATGCTCTGCAAAACATGGTATGGGTCCCTGGGGCGGAGTATTTGGAGAGCAGGGGGGGCCAATGCTCCAACAGCACTAGTGGCTGTATAAACAGACCACAGCTTGGATCTGGTTTTTAAGAGTTAGCTAATTGGCACTCACCTGTAGCTACTCAATTAGCAGACAGGCCTTTAAAAGAAGAGAGCAGCCTGCTCCAAGGGGCAGAGGAAAAGACAGCTAGGAGAGGCTGCGCTTATTGCAAAGACATTGCTTTTGTTTGGGAAATTGGTAAGTGGGAAAGCCACCCAATTGCAGATAGCAAGTACTGTCTAGTAAGAGCTCAAGTAAGAGCAAGGGATTTTGTTTGTTTTGTTATTATTTAAAGTACCTGCTTTCAAACTGAATAAAAGAGGAAAACTGAGCTGAAGGTGTCCTGGACTTTGTATACCCTAGAAGGCTGTGGTTACTGCAAGATCGGTGACAATCCTACCTGTAAAAGAAGTGGTTTGTCACAATATATATAGTAATTTAGTAATTATTAATCCATATATAAATACTATATACAAATTACTAAATTACTGGACATTCACGGCTGCTTCACTCTTCAATTATATATATATATATATATATATATATATATATATATATATATATACCGTATATATATAAATATACACACACACATACACATGTATATCATATAGAATATGCATTATAAATGTGCTTGTGAATCTTGCAATCAACCATTTTAGTACAGTGTAGTATAAGAGTTACAGTACCTTCTGATTTTATTTAATGCAAATTATACACAGGGTTTGTAGCTAGTTAAGTAGGTGCTGTTTAGTATACGAGGTTGACTGTTTATTAATTCATTTGTAGTCCTTGCATTGTCAGAGCTTGGTATGTGCTTTATATATGGTTTTATCTTCATCAAACAACCTCTAGGACACTGCAATCTATTTAATCTTTGGTAGTAAAATAACTTGATGTCTGGTTTTCAGTTTTTACCTCAATATGTCTACCATTATGAGCATTTAGCCTTTGTGAAAATTTATTCAAAAATAGTAAATTATTTGTAACTTAATATTGTAGTCATTAGTTTTGTTGTTGTTCCATCCGGCTCTCTGTAACCCTATGAACCTTAGCGAGCCAGGCACATCTGTCAGCCACGGCCCCTCTGAGCTTCCTCAATTTCATGTTCATTGCTTAATCTATCCATCTCCCCCTCTGCCATCCTCTTCTTGATCAGAGTCTTCTTGACTGAATTCTGTCTTCTCATGATATGGCCAAAATATTTGAGCTTTAGCCTCATGATCAAGCTATCAGGTGAACAGTTTGGCTTAATTTCCTGTAGTATTGCAATCTAAGGAATTCATCATGTCATCTCATGTTGGACCACATCCAATTTGCCATGGTTCTAATTTTCCCAGATCCAGTGCTAAATTGTTCTTTACCTTCACCCATCCCTCACTCTCTCTCTTATCTATCTTCCAATGCATATTTTGCTTGTCTCCATTCTATGCCCCCTCCCCCTGTAATATAACATCTGAGTGAATTTAAGTTTTTTTAAATATCACTGTAGTTTCCTCAGTAAATGCTAGATATCTTGAATAACTCAGAGATTGGCGGTGATATCCGAAAGTCACAAGACCATTGTGTATACTCTCAAGCTATTTGTCTTACCATTGATAAGATCTATATCCAAACTCAAAAACTTTCAATAGTGAAATCTTCTGGGACACACAGAATACATGCTTAAATTGCAAATCAATTTGCCTCTTTAAGCTTTATCCCCCCAGAATAGTTTTGGCTCCTACACCATTGATTCAGGCACAAGTAGTAACTATTTTATTAAAGATGTTACCTAAAAGGACCACCTCAATACTTCTAAGCGTCTTCCAGGACCACCTTTCCGGCCTGCTTATTAATAACTATAATGCACTATACTGAATGGGAATATAAGTTGATGAAACACATGTCTATAGGGTTTTAAGAACAATCAGATCTGCTAAGAAATAAATAATAATTCATGGGTTGCATCAACAACAAAAGCTTACTGCCAATGGAATCCTATAAAAGTCTCCAGTGGATATCATTGCGTAGGTGGTACACTTTAAGCCTCATTCAATTCGGAGGCCGCAAGTTAGGGGATGTAGGCCATATGTCTGCGTGCCTGCAGCGTCCACGACTTATGGTGCTATTTAATTCGGCAAGCCTGCCAGTTAGGGACCGATAGCAAAATTCAGAAAACATGCTATTGTTTGTAGCATTTCAGGGGCGTGAACATGATCAATTAAGCAAGCCCGTAACTCCAGAGTTCGAAACAGCCAATAGAAACGGAGCCCATCAACATTAGCCCGCAAGACTTAGAGCTATGAAAGGGGCTTGTGTACCTGAATGAAGCTGTGAGCTATACCATGTAGGGCCACTGTAGGCGGGAGAGTCATAGCAGAAAGGTCAGACAAATCACAGTCCACTAGAGAAGGAACTGGCAACCCACTCCAGTATCATCATAATGCAAACCTTGTAGAACAGCACAGAGACCTAGCTAAATGTGCTGCAGTAAATAGGGTCACAAAGAGTCAGACACGACTGGAGGACCGAACAACAGTTAATAAAACGTTCTGGTACTTGACAGATGTGATGTGGTGGTGTAATTTGGCCTCTAATTGTTTTCCCAATGTAGATGTGATGAGCATGATGTATATGCCGCCATATATATATTCTAGGGTCCACATTAGAGCCTCTGTGAGAGAGAAATTGTTAAAATTACATCAGTTTCATGTTTTTGTGTTGCTATTTTATCAGGTAGTGTTTCTTTAATTGCTTTCTGCATGTTGCAGCATGGCTTTTCACGTTGGCATATGCATGACCATTCCAACATATGATAAAAAAATTATATTTTTAATGCATTTTTTATTGGGGGATTATTGTGCAAGGAATGCCTTTCCATGCTTTCCCCATATTCTAATGTCCACTGGTGTGTTTATATTGTCTTTTACAGAATTTAAAAGTTATCTGTAAACCCTATTTGGAGCCTGTAATGTTTTTGCGTCCATTTCCGGGTTATGGGCTTCAATGATATTGGCGTCTTTGGAAATTTGTTGCAATTTAAAAGCAAAATTGGAACGTAGCAGCTTCGGGCTTGACAGAACAAATGATTTGCTGGGGCGTAGTTCGAACTTCCACCTCCTGTAGCCTTTTTTCGCCCCTTAAGCCGCAGACCACGAGCGGCTTGCTTTACAGGGCCAATTTAATAGCCGTCAGTCTTACGGGCTATATTATGGGCTACAGTTTTACACGTTAAGGGAATTTAATAGGGCTGATAGTTACATAGTTACATAGTAATCAAGGTTGAAAAAAATACTTTTAGCCCATCAAGTACAACCTTTTAAGATCTCCTCTTATCTGCAATATGCGGATTAGTTGTAAATTAAGACAGGGGACGGCAAACAGAAAGAAAAAAAAAACATTGAAGCTTAGCTAGTCGTCTTAAAAGGGAAAAAAAATGAATTCCTTCCTGGCCCCAGATTCTGGCAATCGGATTCCTTCCTGGATCAATACTTTCTTTTTAACTAACCTGGATAACCCTGAATGCCCTTTTTAAGTAAAAATATATAAAAAACAGAAAAGAAAAAAAAAACATTGAAACTTAGCTAGTCGTCTCAAAAGGGAAAAAAATGAATTCCTTTCTGACCCCAGATTCTGGCAATCGGATTCCTTCCTGGATCAATACTCTCTCTCTCTAACTAACCTGGATAACCCTGAATGCCCTTTTTAAGTAAAAATATATCAATTCCCTATTTAAAGTTATCTATCGAATCCGCTGTCACCAACTCCTTTAGTAGAGATTAACCACCCTTACTGTGAAGAACACTCTTCTTTCTTTAAGGTGGAATCTTTTTACTTCTAAACCTCAAGGGATGTCCTCTTGTCAGTTTAAAACCTCTTGGCACAAAAAGCTCCCTTGACAAAGCTTTATACTGACCCTGGATGTATTTATATAATGTAATCATATCTTCTCTTAGATGCCTTTTTTCTAGAGAAAATAAGTTTAATTTGGTTAGTCTTTCTTCATAACTTAGCCCCTCCATTGCCCTTATTAGTTTTGTTGCACTCCTCTGTACCTTTTCCAGCTCTAAAATGCCCTTTTTATGAAGTGGTGCCCAAAATTGTACTCCATACTCCAAATGAGGGTGTACTAGAGATTTGTATAGTGGCAGAATTATATTTGCTTCCCTTGCTTCTATACCCTTCTTAATACATGCTAATATTGTACTTGCCATTGCAGCTGCTGCTTGGCATTAAGCCCTGTTACTTAGGTGGTTGTCCAAATCCCTTTTAATATCAGATACCCCGATATTTGCTCCATTAAGTTTATAAATTGCATGGCTATTTTTCCTTCCCAGATGCATAATTTTACATTTATTCATATTAAATCTCATCTGCCCTTTAGGTTCCCATTTCTCTAATTTATATAAATCCCTTAGAGGGAAAGTACATCATTATCTGATTTAATTACATTGCACAACTTAGCGTCATTAGCAAAAATGGAGACACTACTTTCCAGTCCCACTTCTAATTCATTAATAAATATGTTAAACAGGAGAGGACCTAATACTGAACCCTGAGGAACCCCACTTACCACATTAGTCCAATCTGAGTGTGTCCCATTTACCACAACACTTTGCTTCCTGTCTTTTAGCCAGCTCTCAATCCATGAGCAGATATTTACTGCAATTCCTGTATCCTTTAGTTTGCACAGTAGTCTTCCATGTGGCACATATCAAAAGCTTTTTCAAAATCCAAAAAGACTACATCCACTGAGTTGCTTTGATCCAGGTTCCTACTAACCCCCTCATAGAAATGAATTAGATTTGTTTGACATGACCTATCCCTCATAAATTCATGTTGACACCTACTTAAAATCCTGTGCAAACAGACATATTCTTGTATATTATCCCTTATTAACCTATCTAAAAGCTTTCCCACTACAGAAGTGAGGCTCACTGGTCTATAATTCCCCGGGTTTCCTCTTGCTCCCTTCTTAAATATAGGTATCACCTCTGCTTTTCTCCAGTCATCTGGTAGAGACCCTGTGTTGAGTGAATCTTGAAAAATTAGATATAATGGTTTTGCTATTACAGAACCCAGTTCCCTCAGTACCCTTGGATGTATTGTTATGGATTAGGATCAGTACAAAATGCATAAATGTATTCGTGCACCTACTTATATATCTTATCTTTGCAGTATTATCGTATAACCAAGTTTTACTAATAAATGCTGAATCATTGGGAGACTCTAAAATGGAGGATTTGACACTCCCCTTTCTAACAAGATGGAGGCAGCACAATTTCCGGTCTGTTAAGGATGACGGGTCTTAACACACACACTGAACACGAGGAGGAAAAACGCCATCTTGTCTTTGTCTTAAACTTCTTACCAATGAGAGTAAGACTCATCCCCTTGTGGGATGATACCTAGATACTCCTTAATGTTTTAACCCAATGTCTGACCGGAGCCTCGTAAAAGCAGACATCTCAGAACCAATGAATTACTGAATAAACCTGATGTTTTGCTTAATGTAACTTTTTATCTGATTACTAAAAACTATATAAATGATGGTTGATGTAATAAAAGTAGTAGAGAGAAAGCTTTATACCAGAACTTTGTGTTGGTGTATTATTTCTCTAAGGTGTGCACATTATATAAATACTGGTAATTTGGCCAGGGACAGATATCTCTGGAAAATACTTTGATATTTACTAAATCAGTATTCCATCAGGACTCGGGGCATTATTAACATTTATTTTTTCCAACCTCTTTTGGATTTCTTCCTGCGTTAACCAGTTATTTGGCAAAGGTAGTGTAGCCCCATTTTGTTGCAGTGGTACCTCCCTTGTATATACAGAAGAAAAGAACCTATTTAGCTCATCTGCCTTTTCCTGGTAACTAATTGTAAGACGGCCTGTGTCACATAGTAATGTTACTATAGCTTCCTTCCTGGCCTTCTTTCCATTAATATATAAAAAAAATATTTTAGCGTTAGTCTTAATCTTTTTGCAACTCATTTTTAATTTTCTATTTTAGCCAGTCTAATAGCCCTTTTGCAAGCCTTAGTGATTTCCTTGTACTTACGTAAGGCAGTCTCTGCCCCCTCTTGTTTGTATAGTTTAAATGCCTGTTTTTTACTCCGTATCTTGATCTTTAAATCATTGTTAAGCCACACTGGATGGGATTTACTCCTTTTACTTTTATTCCCACATGGTATATGCTGATGTGTATGTATATTTAGTAAGTATTTAAATGTTGTCCATTTAGGTTCAGTGTTTTTACCCGTCAGTGCTCTGTCCCAGTCTATACTTTGTATTGCTGCCCTTAGACCGTTAAAATCTGCCCTTTTAAAATTAAGAGTTTTTGTTGGCCATTTACAGTTTTGTTTTTTTAATTAAATTTCAAATGAGACTGTGTTTTGATCACGGTTTCCTAAAGGTTGCCCTATTCCAACATTTTATACTATATCAATATTATTTGTGATGACTAAATACAAGATAGCCTCATTTCTAGTAGGTTCTTGTAGAACCTGGGCCAGATAATCATCCCTGAGTGTACTCAAGAACCTGCTCCCCATAGCTGAACTGCTGGTCTCATTCATCCAGTGAATTTTAGGGTAGCTTGCCCATGTTTAGCTGCATTTCCAATCTGTAACAATAATAGTATTTCCTTACTTTCAATTATATTTGGGGGTTTATAGCATACTCCTACTAATATTCTTTTGGAATTTGCTCCTCCGCTATTTAACTCTACCCACAAACATTCAACTTTATCACTAGGTCCACCATAAATATCTTCTCTGACTATAGGCTTAAATTCAGACTTAACATACAGACAAATCCCTCCTCCTATTTTACCATTGTCCCTAAATTTCCTAAATAGATTATAACCATCCAGATTAACAGTTCAGACATGATATTCATCCCACCACGTTTCGGTAATACCTATGAAATCCAATTTTTCATTAATTGCTAATAATTCTAACTCTCCCATTTTTCCTGGCATGTTCTTGCATTAGCGAGCATAAACTTATGTTATGAGTCTGTAGTTCTGAAGTACCTGCCTCTATACTTGAGCTACTTAGTAATACCTCCCTATTGACTATATTAACCCTCCCCATCTCCTCCCCCATGAGTAGTTAAATCATCCCTTATCTACACCATTACATTCATCTAGTCCCTCCCCCACCTACTAGTTTAAAAACTCCTCCAGCCTTTCTACCATCCTATCCCTTAGCACAAAAGCTCCCTCATACCTAAGATGCAATCCATCCGTGCTGTAGAGATTGTACCCAAGTGAGAAGTCAGCCCAATGTTCTAAAAACCCCAACCCCTCTTTAGTGCACCACATCTTTAGCCACACATTAACCTCCCTAAGCTCCTTCTGTCTCCCTGGACTAACACGTGGCACAGGTAGTATCTCAGAAAATACCTTGGAAGTCCTTGCCTTCAGCTTATTACCTAGTTCTCTAAAAATCATTCTTTAGGACACTCCATCTTCCACTACTTTGTCATTGGTACCAATATGTACCAAGACCACCGGTTCATTTCCTGCCCCTCCCAATAATTTATCTACCCGATCCACGACAGGCCGAACTCGAGCACCTGGGAGACAGCAAACTGTCCGATTGCTGGGATCTGGGTGACAAATCACCCTGTCTACCTTCCTAATAATAGAGTCCCCTACCACCTGCCTATGCTGCCGCCCCCTCCCCCACACACTCCTCCAGTGGAACTGTTCTCCTGACTGTTAGAGGGAACAGCTCTATCTGACATTGCCATTCCTGAAGGGACATCCCCAACAGTTTCACTCAATCTCACAAATCTGTTGGCGCTTGCCAACTCTGAACTGGCCTGCCTCCTCCTCCTGATCCCCCTGCTTCCCCTTCTAACTGTAACCCAGCTACCTCCCTGGACATCCTCACTAGCCCCAGCTCCATCCTCCATGCTAGGCCCAGCTAAACTGTGCTCCCTTTCCAGCGGAATATCAGTAAGTGCTGCAATTCTCCTCTCCAGTTCTCCAATTTGAGCTTCCAGAGAGGCAACATGCTTACACCTGTCACAAAGGTATGCACCCTGGATCATCTGTTCCAGTAGTACATACATATGACAGGATGTACACTGAGTGAGGTTTTGTGTACAAAACTTCAGTGGGAAAAATAAATTAACAATAATAAAAAACAATATATTTGTGTAAAGCTTTATATATAAAAAATAAAAATAAAAAATGTTTTCACTCTCTTTCCTTTTTTGCACTATAAGTTTGCCCTCTTTTCTTTGAACTCCTTCCTTTTATTTAAACTCCTACACGTATGCAAGAACTGCACTTGGCACTAGAACTGTTTGCAAGCTCATGAGTTTGCCCCTTGCCCTGTTAGTATTAGCTCCTGCCTACACACCTGGACAACATTAGTGCACACAGCTAATAAACACACTTTACTTGCTAGAAGTAAATCCCAGTTGCAAAACATATTTTCCTTCCTAACCTTCCCCACAACCGCTCTCCATGTTATCACTGATCATCACTGCTATCCTAGCTCTCTAGAAGCTTGCCTATGTAATCCACAAAAACACTAGATAACTTGTGAGGATCTGAGCATGTGTAACCCCCAATGATTACCATGGAGAGGTAAGAGAACTGAATATATACAACTACCTCTGCATTTTATTCTGAAGTAGTAACCCAACAGTGCACAGAGAGAGAGTGCACAGACAGAGAGCACAAAAAGAGAGAGTGCGCAGACAGAGAGCACAAAGAGAGAGAGAATGCACAGAGAGCACACAGACAGAGTGCATAGAGAGAGAGTACACAGAGAGAGAGAGCACAGAGAGAGAGATAATGCACAGAGAGCACACAGACAGAGTGCCCAGAGAGAGAGTGCACAGACAGAGAGCACAAAGAGAGAGAGAGTGCACAGACAGAGAGCACACAAAGAGAGAGAATGCACAGAGAGCACACAGACAGAGTGCATAGAGAGAGTGCAGAGAGAGAGTGCACAAAGAGAGAGAGAATGCACAGAGAGCACACAGACAGACTGCATAGAGAGAGAGTGCACAGAGAGAGAGCACATAGAGAGAGAGACAGGGAGAGGTACAGAGAGAGAGAGAGAGAGGTACAGATCTGACAGCGCACACAGACAGAGGGAGCAACAGCTAGAGAGTGCATAGAGAGCGCGTGCACACAGACAGAGAGCGCACAGACAGCTCACAGAGAGAGACAGAGAGGGAAGGGTGCAGAGCTGGCATCACACACAGACAGCAAGAGAGCGCACAGACAGCGCGCAGAGAGAGAGAGTGCACAGAGAGAGAAACACAGAGAGAGAGAGCAGACAGAGTACACCGACAGAGAGCGCAGAGAGACAGAGAATGCAAAGAAAGCTCGCATAGAGAGAGAGCACACAGACAGAGTGCACAGCGAGAGAGATCGAGTGCACAGAGAAAGAGTGCAAAGACAGAGAGCACAGAGAGAGAGACAAATAGGGCTACAGAGAGAGAGGTACAGAATGCACAGAGAGAGAGAGCACAGAGAGAGAGAGCGTGCACAGAGAGAGAGACAGAAAGGGAGGGGTACAGAGCTGGCAGCACACACAGACAGTGAGAGAGAGTGCACAGAGAGCGCACAGGCAGAGAGCCCAGAGAGAGAGAGAGTGCAGAGAGAGAGACACCACACAGAGAGACAGACAGCAAAGTGACTGCGTGAGAGAGAGGGAGGAGATAGGTACAGAGAGAGAGACACTCAGCACAGAGAGACAGACAGCAAAGTGAATGAGTGAGAGAGAGAGAGAGAGAGAAGAGAAGTACAGAGAGAAAGCGCACAGAGAGAGACAGAGAGGGAGGGGTACAGAGCTGGCAGCACACATAGACAGCGAGAGGGAGCGCACAGACAGAGCAGGGCAGAGAGAGAGATCGAGTGCACAGAGAGAAAATACACAGACAAAGAGCGCACAGACAGAGATTACAGAGAGAGAGAGACGCCACACAGAGAGACAGACAGCAAAGTGACTGAGTGAAAGAGAGAGGGAGGAGAGAGGTACAAAGAGAGAGACACACAGCAAAGAGAGACAGACAGCAAAGTGACTGAGTGAGAGAGAAGAGAAGTAGAGAGAGAGACACAGCAGAGTGAGTAAGAGACAGAGGGAGGTAGAGAGGTTTAGAGAGAGAGAGAGAGAGATAGGCAGCAAAGTGAGTGAAAGAGAGGGAGAGATGTACAGAGATAGAGACAGAGAGAAAGAGAGAGTTACAGAGTGAGAGCGCCCAAAGACAGAGATAACACAGACAGCGCACAGAGAAAGAGAGTGCCCAGACATGGAGAGCAGACAGAGTGAATAGGCAGAGAGAGAGTGCACAGACAGAGAGCACAAAGAGAGAGAATGCACAGAGAGCACCCAGACAGAGTGCATAGAGAGAGAGTGCACAGAGAGAGAGCGCTCAGAGAGAGAGAGAGAGAGACAGGGAGGGGTACAGAGAGAGAGAGAGATGTATAGATCTGATAGCGCACAAAGACAGAGGGAGCACACATAAACCGCTAGAGAGCGCACAGAGAGAGAATGCACACCGAGAGAGTGCACACAGACATAGCGCACAGAGAGAGAGCACACAGACAGAGTGCATAGAGAGAGAGTTCACAGAGAGAGCACACAGAGAGAGTGCATAGAGAGAGAGACAGGGAGGGGTACAGAGAGAGAGAGAGAGGTACAGATCTGACAGCGCACACAAACAGAGATAACATTCTATAATACCGTCATTTATGATGGGCAGGTTACTAGTCACTAATATAGTTGTCGTACAGTGAGTTTGTGTGTAATGCTCGCAACGTTGCGAGTTGTGCATGCGCGCAGCGCATTGTGGGGCCCGCAATTGTCACTGAAGGCGCTCATTGCGAGGTTTGCAGACTGGAGAGAGAAGGAGAGGGGAGAAGAGGGAGGGCGAGGACATATCACATATATAGTTGTGAGCAGCGAGGGCGCTCCTTGCCAGCAACTGCGACCCTCCCAAAATTTACGTTGTAACGCAAAGAAAATACGAGACACGTTACGACCTAGCAAAAATCGTCCGCAACACGCGCACATCAAAACATGAAAAATACAACAAATACACACAACAAATACATAAAAAGCTTACTTAGAGGAAGAGGGAGCATCCAGGACCTCAAAAACTAAAGTTACACCTCAATTTAAGTCAAATTAAAAGAGTTTAGACAAATTCTCTAAGCGAGAGAAAAAATGGCCGCCGGAAAAAAACGAAAACGAGGCTACAGCAGTCTAAAGACGCAAAACACCACCAAACACCTAAGTATTTGCCGAAAAACACCTATGAGATTAAAAAACAAGGAAGCAACCTGCGCAACCCCAAAAACATTACAAACACAATAAATGCAAACAACAAACACATAAAAAGGATACTCACAGCAAGGGGGGGCACCGAGGACCTCTGCAAGTGAAGTTACACCTCCATTTAAGCACAAATTTCGGAGTTTAGAGACCCGAAAATCCCCTAAGCGAGAAATAAAATGAAAAATCACCTAAGCGATTCTACTCGAAATAAAACAGTTTAGAGACTAAAAAAAAATCTAAGCGAGAGAAAAAATGGCCGCCGAACAAAACGAAAACGAGGCTACAGCACTCTAAACTCGCAAAACACCACGAGAAACTCGCAAAACACCACAAAACACCTACGGATATTCCGATACAGACGTATACCACACATTACTCGCCATTTTACGCCAATGCGGAAGTACACGACTACGCTAACGGTTTGGTCTTGCGCACGCACAGTGTTACACTGCACACATTCAGCACGCTTACACAGCAGATCCACACCACTAATGCTGCAGCAACATCAAAACACATTGATAGCTCTTCCACACAATGCTTTAAAATAGATAAAGTATATTCATTTAGTAATGTATTATATATTTCAGTATTACACACTAAACAGCATTAGCTACCTTACAATTTCATTGCCGTCATTTTTTGACGGGCAATTCGCTAGTAGAAAATATAAAACTGAAGGGGTTCTGAACATAAGGCATTTATGTTTGTTGAAAATTTAGGGCCCTATTAAATTCTCCCTCGTAGTTCTCTCGGTGCTCGCAAAAGGCAGTTTTCCTGCTGTTTGCGAGAACCGAATCTCTCGCAGCCTGCTTTACGATATGACTGCGAGAAAATGGCCGAGAATAGGCTCCGAGAGAGCTACGTAGCCTTAAATCTATGCACGAGTCTCACATATCGTAAGAATCCCTACGTGGACAAAAAGTCCACGCAAGGGATCCGAAAGCCTCTACGTGCTGCCTCGGAACAGCCCGAGACAGCAGTGTGAGGCTCCCCCCTGCACCCTATACACATCCCCATGCTGCAGGGGTCTCTATCAGGACCCCTGCAGCACCCCCACATTAACCCCTTGCAGCGGGGGTCCCCGATCTGCATAGATCAGGCCCCCCGCTGCATTTAAAACTTTTAAATTCCCCGCCGCGGCTCCTTAAAGGGACCGCGGCACACTATTACCCAATCCCGGCCGCGGCACTTAAAATTAACCCCCCTCTATGCTGGGGGTCCCCATCGGGACCCCCGAAGTGTCCCCACATAAACCCATTGCAGGGGGGGGCCCCGATCTGCATAGATCAGGCCCCCCGCTGCATTTAAAACTTTTAAATTCCCCGCCGCGGCTCCTTAAAGGGACCGCGGCACACTATTACCCAATCCCGGCCGCGGCACTTAAAATTAACCCCCCTCTATGCTGGGGGTCCCCATCGGGACCCCCGAAGTGTCCCCACATAAATCCCCTGCAGCGGGGGGCCCCGATCGGCACCGATCGTGACCCTGCTGCAATTCAATTTTAAATTTCCCGCCTCGCGGGTCCTCAAAGGACCGTAAAGGTCCTGAAAGGACTCGCACTAAAAATATTAACCCCAGGCAACTATAATTACCCCATTAACTCATGGTGGTCAATCCAGACCACCATAAGGCTCTAATTAACCCATTAACTCATGGTGGTCAATCCAGACCACCATAAGGCTCTATTTAACCCATTAACTCATGGTGGTCAATCCAGACCACCATAAGGCCTAAATTAACCCATTAACTCATGATGGTCAATCCAGACCACCATAAGGCTCTATTTAACCCATTAACTCATGGTGGTCAATACAGACCACCATAAGGCCTAAATTAACCCATTAACTCGTGATGGTCAATCCAGACCACCATAAGGCTCTATTTAACCCATTAACTCATGGTGGTCAATACAGACCACCATAAGGCCTAAATTAACCCATTAACTCATGATGGTCAATCCAGACCACCATAAGGCTCTAATTAACCCATTAACTCATGGTGGTCTATACAGACCACCATAAGGCCTAAATTAACCCATTAACTCATGATGGTCAATCCAGACCACCATAAGGCTCTATTTAACCCATTAACTCATGGTGGTCAATCCAGACCACCATAAGGCTCTATTTAACCCCATCAGTCCCATAAGGGTATATTATTACCATTATGGGCCTGTTACAACCCAACATTAACCACATAAGTGCCATGATGGTCCTCAAGGACCATCATGACACTAACTACAAACACTACACTATAACCCCCAATAAACCATTTAATCTAAACTAACCCCCCTCTACACTAATCTATTAACACTTACACTACCTACCTACACTACCTACCCCCTAATAAACCTTCCCACTACTCTAATTACAAAAAATAAAAAACCTACAGCACAGAAAACAAAAAACCTACAGTACAAAAAACAAAAAAACCTACAGTACAGAAAAAAAAAACAATTACAACCCCACCCCCCACTACAGAAAACAAAATAATACATTACAACCCCACCCCACACTACAGAAAATAAAAAAATTACACACCTGAAAAGGAAAGACAGATAAACACAATACAATACATACATATAATACATTACATACATTACATACAATACATGACATTACATACATTACATATAATATATTAAATATAATATATTACATATAATATATTACATATAATATATTACATATAGTCCTAATCAAATACCCCCTATCTATCTAACATACAATCTATTTAATTTAAAATAAATCCTAACTATATCAAATACATCCCCCTATCTATCTAATATACAAAAAATCCTAACTACATACACAGACCATTATTCTAAAGTAAAATAAAATAATTACAGTCCTAACTACATACACAGACCCTAATTCTAAGCTAAAATCAATAAATTAAGACCACTTACCTTTAAGATGTTGCTTCAGATCACTAACCTATGGGTCAAACAAAAAATAAAAATTAGTACAAAACATTAACATCAAATAAATAAACATTCTATACATTCTAAATATTCAACTCACCTTTACAGCATGTCCAGTCACTGTTTAGCTCTTCCGGCGCGGCCCTGTTAAAAAAAAAACACAATACATGAATACAATATATAAACAATAAATAAAATACACAAATAAACATCTAAATATACATTTCACTTACCTACCCGCGATGTCCGCAACCTTCTCTCCTTCAGCCCCGGCTGGGCCGCGGAACCATTCGCGCTCTAAAAAAAAAAAAGAAAAAAAACTAACGGAGGTCTGCACTGGCAGACCTCCCCGACGCTACTGAACCTCCCGGAGTCGTTTCCGGGAGGAAATTGGCATTGGCGGCTTGTGATTGGCTGAAAAAGCTGTCTATCAATTTCAGCCAATCAAAAGTCGTCAATGTGTGAGCCAATCAGGATGGGATACACCCCAATATCCCACCCTGATTGGCTTAAACACTTGTCTATCTTTCTGGGAACCAATCACAACGCTCAGATGCCTTCAGCCAATCACTATGGGATACACCCCCACTGAGTGATTGGTAGAAGACATCTGCGCATCCTGATTGGCTCCTACATTGACGACTTTTGATTGGCTGACAGCTTTTTCAGCCAATCACAAGCCGACAATGCCAATTTCCTCCCGGAAACGACTCCGGGAGGTTCAGTAGCGTCGGGGAGGTCTGCCAGTGCAGACCTCCGTTAGTTTTTTTTTTTTTTTTTTTTTTAGAGCGCGGATGGTTCCGCGGCCCAGCCGGGGCTGAAGGAGAGAAGGCCGGGGACATCGCGGGGAGGTAAGTTAAATGTATATTTAGATGTTTATTTGTGTATTTTATTTATTGTTTATATATTGTATTCATGTATTCATGTATTGTGTTTTTTTTTTTAACAGGGCCGCGCCGGAAGAGCTAAACAGTGACTGGACATGCTGTAAAGGTGAGTTGAATATTTAGAATGTATAGAATGTTTATTTATTTGATGTTAATGTTTTGTACTAATTTTTATTTTTTGTTTGACCCATAGGTTAGTGATCTGAAGCAACATCTTAAAGGTAAGTGGTCTTAATTTATTGATTTTAGCTTAGAATTAGGGTCTGTGTATGTAGTTAGGATTTTTTGTATATTAGATAGATAGGGGGATGTATTTGATATAGTTAGGATTTATTTTAAATTAAATAGATTGTATGTTAGATAGATAGGGGGTATTTGATTAGGACTATATGTAATATATTATATGTAATATATTATATGTAATATATTATATTTAATATATTATATTTAATGTATGTAATGTCATGTATTGTATGTAATGTATGTAATGTATTATATGTATGTATTGTATTGTGTTTATCTGTCTTTCCTTTTCAGGTGTGTAATTTTTTTATTTTCTGTAGTGGGGGGTGGGGTTGTAATGTATTTTTTTGTTTTCTGTAGTGGGGGGTGGGGTTGTAATTTTTATTTTTTCTGTACTGTAGGTTTTTTGTTTTCTGTGCTGTAGGTTTATTGTGTTTTGTAATTAGAGTGTTGGGGAGGTTTATTAGGGGGTAGGTAGTGTAGGTAGGTAGTGTAAGTGTTAATAGATTAGTGTAGAGGGGGGTTAGTTTAGATTAAATGGTTTATTGGGGGTTATAGTGTAGTGTTTGTAGTTAGTGTCATGATGGTCCTTGAGGACCATCATGGCACTTATGTGGTTAATGTTGGGTTGTAACAGGCCCATAATGGTAATAATATACCCTTATGGGACTGATGGGGTTAAATAGAGCCTTATGGTGGTCTGTATTGACCATCATGAGTAAATGGGTTAATTTAGGCCTTATGGTGGTCTGTATTGACCACCATGAGTTAATGGGTTAATTTAGGCCTTATGGTGGTCTGTATTGACCACCATGAGTTAATGGGTTAATTAGAGCCTTATGGTGGTCTGTATTGACCACCATGAGTTAATGGGTTAATTTAGGCCTTATGGTGGTCTGTATTGACCACCATGAGTTAATGGGTTAATTAGAGCCTTATGGTGGTCTGGATTGACCATCATGAGTTAATGGGTTAATTTAGGCCTTATGGTGGTCTGTATTGACCACCATGAGTTAATGGGTTAATTAGAGCCTTATGGTGGTCTGTATTGACCACCATGAGTTAATGGGTTAATTAGAGCCTTATGGTGGTCTGTATTGACCACCATGAGTTAATGGGTTAATTTAGGCCTTATGGTGGTCTGTATTGACCACCATGAGTTAATGGGTTAATTAGAGCCTTATGGTGGTCTGGATTGACCATCATGAGTTAATGGGTTAATTTAGGCCTTATGGTGGTCTGTATTGACCACCATGAGTTAATGGGTTAATTAGAGCCTTATGGTGGTCTGTATTGACCACCATGAGTTAATGGGTTAATTAGAGCCTTATGGTGGTCTGTATTGACCACCATGAGTTAATGGGTTAATTTAGGCCTTATGGTGGTCTGGATTGACCATCATGAGTTAATGGGGTAATTATAGTTGCCTGGGGTTAATATTTTTAGTGCGAGTCCTTTCAGGACCTTTACGGTCCTTTGAGGACCCGCGAGGCGGGAAATTTAAAATTGAATTGCAGCAGGGTCACGATCGGTGCCGATCGGGGCTCCCCGCAGCAGGGGTTTTATATGGGGACACTTCGGGGGTCCCGATGGGGACCCCCAGCATAGAGGGGGGTTAATTTTAAGTGCCGCGGCCGGGATTGGGTAATAGTGTGCCGCGGTCCCTTTAAGGAGCCGCGGCGGGGAATTTAAAAGTTTTAAATGCAGCGGAGGGCCTGATCTATGCAGATCGGGGACCCCCCCCTGCAATGGGTTTATGTGGGGACACTTCGGGGGTCCCGATGGGGACCCCCAGCATAGAGGGGGGTTAATTTTAAGTGCCGCGGCCGGGATTGGGTAATAGTGTGCCGCGGTCCCTTTAAGGAGCCGCGGCGGGGAATTTAAAAGTTTTAAATGCAGCGGAGGGCCTGATCTATGCAGATCGGGGACCCCCCCTGCAATGGGTTTATGTGGGGACACTTCGGGGGTCCCGATGGGGACCCCCAGCATAGAGGGGGGTTAATTTTAAGTGCCGCGGCCGGGATTGGGTAATAGTGTGCCGCGGTCCCTTTAAGGAGCCGCGGCGGGGAATTTAAAAGTTTTAAATGCAGCGGGGGCCTGATCGGTGCCGATCGGGGACCCCCGCTGCAAGGGGTTAATGTGTGGGGGCTGCGGGGGTTCCTATGGACCCCTGCAGCAAGGTGTTCATGTGAGGTCACTTCGGGGGTCCCGACAGGGACCCCCGCATTGAGGGGGGGTTCATTTTAGGTGCCTAGGGGGGGTTTGGAGTACCCCCCACGGCAGGGCTTATGTGGGGGACTGCCGCGGAGGTCCCTTTTAGGACCCCCGCAGCACTTGATGAGGAGTGGGAGCCTGCGATATCATCTCGCAGGCTGTCACTCCTCGTGTACATTTACGCAGTGTAGATACGTACGGGCCTGCTGCGTAGCTCATACGTTGCTCGCAGCAGGGGTAATTTAATAGCATTGTAAGTTAGAGAAACTTTGCAGTACGTAGGGCTTAGGTAGAAGCCTCTTATTTACGAGGCTGGAATTTAATGAGGCCCTTAGAATGTAAATGTTATTTATTGCTTTATTATGTTGGAACACAGTATATTCCCTTCAATTAAAACTACTTAAAAAAAAAAAAAGAGAAGATAGGACAGGAGTAATTCCCAAACATCTTTTCCATGAACCAAATGAGTATTGACCAAGGTCTTCACTGATCACCTTAATATTAATGAGAATCTCTGCAGACTAATTATGGATTTTCTGCCTGATTCTGAACAATTATAATGCACCATGAAACCAGTATAAAAAGGACAGAGTAGATGAAACAAGGGATTAATGAGAAAGAGAGTCCAGAGAGATTCTGTAGATATCAAGATGCGGAGGGAGAACACGATACAGAGTAGACAATTATATAGAGGATAACATTCAGATGGACCAATTAAAAAGTGTCTGGAATAGGAGTTCTTCCCAAACTTTTTTTCTATGAACCAATTCAATGTTTCCAAGATCATCATGGATCAACTTAACATTACAGAGGATCTTTGCAGGCCACGTAATGCATTTTATGCCTGCTTCTGAATAATAATAATGCAGTGTGCTTCAACAATATCAATATGAACGTAAAAAACATACAATCTTGAATTAGGCTCATATGTACTTCTTTTTATACATTGTAGTCAGTTTTTTTAAAATGATAAATCGTTCTATTTTAATTCCAGTTGTACAGTGTTACACCAGAATGGTGGTAGACTGGTGATAGACAGGCAACCACTGGTGGTAGGTGAGTGACTGTCTGAGAACCTCTGATGCAAAGGATAGGATACATAGGGCCAGTTATAGAGAGGTGACGTGCTTATGAGGAATATATACTGGTGGACTTCAATTAGTGTTCTGAAAACAGTCTGCTATCCTTCTGTATTTTATAGCCATCCCCCTTAAAGAATAATTCTATTCACTGTAGAGAGAGAGAGAGAGAGATGGGGCCTTAGAAGGATGAGGAGGGCCTTAAACATACAACCATAATTAGTCACAGTTTTAGACATATTAATCATGAATGTGCTTTAATTTACAATGTAGTCTGTTCAAATCAGATGTAAAATATGGCTTTCAGACAGGCAATTTTTAAACATTATGGGCCTCATTCAATTGCAATTTGCCCAGTTGAATCGTACCCTAAATAAGCACATAACATATATTTTTTAAAGAAGTTTTTAGTTAGTGAAAACCTTTCTTTTGGATAGATGCTTGCTAACAAAAAACTTCTTTCAAAAATATATGTAATGTGGTTATTTAGGGCCGTATTCAATTGTGCAAATTGCAATTAAATGAGGGCCTATGACTTTAATAATGAATTTTATAAATTTAAATGTTATCATATAAAAATCTAGTGTAAACAATTGGATACTACAATGGCGTGTTTGTTTCAAGACATAAGAAATACCTCCTGTATTTTTGGTGTAAATTGAATAATAGGCCCACAAATGCATATATATATATATATATATATATATATATATATATATATATATATATATATATATATATATATATATATATATTTGTGTGTGTGTATGTGTGTACTACTGTAATTAGTTTGATAAAATAATCAATAATAGTCTTGTAGTGTGATAAAAGACAACGGATGCAGATTACTCTACAAAGTAAGAAGTCTAATCTATAACCCACACAACTATGGTCCAGATTTGTTCCTCACATTTCAGAAAATGAGTTCCTATGTCTCACCCTCTTATTATCGCTAAAAAAAACAAGCACAATATTAATATTATGGGAGAGTGATGTATTATAAGGTTATTTCTTTCTCAAGTCAGTTTGTTTTTCACCTCCCAGAAGTAGAAGTCCTACGTCTCCTGTCCTTGTTCTGACAAAAAAAAAAAAAATATATATATATATATATATATATATATATATATATATATATATATATATATATAAAGTATTAATATTATGGGAGAGTAATGTATATACAGTAGTAAAGTAAATGAACATGGAGAGGAAATGAGTATCTAGATGAAGTATAATGTGGGAATGGGACTGTGAATGAATATAAATGAATCTACACAGGCACTCCATCAAAAAGCACCCCAGTTGTACCCCAGTTGGACACCTTTTCACCCAGAATGATCACTCTATACAAAACCTGAAATTCCAAATACTTTAAGAAATTAAGGATATAAACACATTTGAAATGAAGATTATCACATTCTGCAACACTAAATATACAGGACTTAACAATGCATTGGGACTAACCATCCAAGGATAGATACTTTAATACAAGACCTTAACACAAAGTCCATCTAGACATGCTTTTGTGGCTCATCACTCCCAACAGTGCTGTTTTTTTTATTGTAGAAAGTATAAATTATTCATAAACTAAATTAAAAGGAGCAGCTACAAAAGTTGCCCCCTTTAATTATTCTATAAGGTCTCTTTCCCATAAGGCTTGGCAGCTGACAGGTACCTCCATCACTCCATGCTCCTCCTGTCCTAGTCAGCCAGTCTTTTCCTGACGGTTCCTATCTTACTATCGAACTGTCTGGTCTCTGTCCCTATCTAACCTATCTAACGCTGTTGGGTCTGTGTCCTTATCTAACTCTCTGCCTGTCGGGTCTTTCCCTGTCTAACTATCTGTCCTGTCTATAAGTCAGTCCATTATTTTATATTTTTTATATTTTTAATAAGTCATTCAGTAATCCAGTCGTCTGTCGCCCCTATCTAATCTAGCAAAGCTATATACAAAAATCTATCTATAACCCTATCTAATGATATTATCAATGAACGTTGCCTAACAAATCTACCTAACCCTAATGGCCTTACTTCTATCTAATAAAAATAAAATAAAATGTCCTTTTTATGAAGTGATGCAAAAAATTGTACTCCATATTCAAAATGTGGGTGTACTAGGGAATTGTATAGTGGCACAATTATATTTGCTTCCCTGGCTTCTATACCCTTCTTAATACATGCTAACATTTTATTAGCCTTTGCAGTTGCTGCCTGGCATTGATCACTGTTAACTAGGTGGCTGTCCAGAAGTACTCCCAAATCCCTTTCAATATCAGATCCCCTGAGATTTACTCAATTAAGATAATAAATTGCATGGCTATTTTTGCTTCCCAGATGCATAACTTTTCACTTATTCATATTAAATCTCATCTGCCATTTAGATGCCCATTTCTATAATTTATGTAAATCCCTTGGAGGGAAAGTACATCATTATCTGATTAAATTACCTTGCACAACTTAGTGTCATTTTAAAAAATGAAACATTACTTTACAGTCCCACCTCTAGGTCATTAATAAATATGTTAAAAAGAAAAGGACCTAATACTGAACCCTGAGGAACCGCACTTACCACATTAGTCCAGTGTGAGTGTGTCCCATTTACCACAATCCTTTGCTTCCTGTCTTTTAGCCAGCTCTCAAGCCATGAGCAGACATTTACTGCAATTCCTGTATCCCTTAGTTAGCGCAATAGTCTTTCATGTGGCACTATATCAAAAGCTTTTGCAGAATTCAAAAAGACTACATCCACTGAGTTGCTTTGATCCAGATTCCTACTACCCTCCTCATAGAAACTAATTAGATTTGTTTAACCTGACCTATCCCTCATAAATCCATGTTGACGCCTACTTAAAATCCTGTTAAAATAGACATATTCTTGTATATTATCCCTTCTTATACTTTCTAAAAGCTTTCCCACTACAGATGTTAGGCTCACTGGTCTATAATGCCCCAGATTTGTTTTTTCTCCCTTCTTCAATATAGGTATCACCTCTGCTTTTCAGCATCGGGTAGGATGAATCTTGAAAAATTAAATATAATAGTTTTGCAATTACAGAACTCAGTTCCCTTGGATGTATTCCATCAGGACCTGGGGCTTTATTAACATTTATTTTTTCCAACCTCTTTTGGATTTCTTCCTGCATTAAGCAATTATTTGGTGAAGGTAGTGTAGCCCCATTATGTTGCAGTGACCCAACCACTGGTACCTCCCTTGTGTATACCGAAGAAATTACCAGACGGCCTGTGTCACATAGTAATGTTCCTATAGCTTCCTTCCTGGCTTTATTTCCATTAATATATTTAAAACATATTTTAGGGTTAGTCTTACTCTCTTTTGCAACTAATTTTTCATTTTCTATTTTAGCCAGTCTAATAGCCCTTTTGCAAGCCTCGTTGATGTCCTTGTACTCCCGTAAAGCAGCCTCTGTCCCCTCTTGTTTATATAATATTAATGCCTGTTTTTTACTCCGTATCTTGATCTTTAAGTCATTGTTAAGCCACATTGGATGGGATTTACTCCTTTTACTTTTATTTCCACATGGTATTTGCCGATGTGAATGTATATTTAGTAAGGATTTAAATGTTCTCTTTTTATGTTAAATATTTTTATCAGTTCGTTGTCCCAGTCTATACTTTCTATTGCTGCCCTTAGACCAATAAAATCTGCCCTTTTAAAAGTAACAAATTTTGTTGGCCCCTTACAGTTTTTTTTTAATTTCATCTCAAATTAGACTGTGTTGTGATTACTGTTTCCTTAAAGGTTCAACGTTTGATACCATATCAATATTATTTGTGATAACTAAATCCAAGATAGCCTAATTTCTAGTAGGTTCTTGTGTAACCTGGGCCAAATAATGATTTATAAGTGTACTCAAGAACCTGCTTCCCTTCCCAAACTGCTGGTCTCATTTATCCAGTTTTTTCATGGTATTTAGGGTAAATTATCCATTATTATAACTTGCACATGCTTAGCTGCATTTCCAATCTATAATAATAATTGTATTTCTTCACTTTCAGCTATTTTTTGGCGTTTATAGCATACTCCAACTAATAATCCTTTAGAATTTGCTGCTCCACTATTTAACTCTTCCCACAAACATTCAACATTACTGCTAGTTCCAGCATAAATATCTTCTCTGACTATAGGCGTAATTCAGGCTTAACATACAGACAAATACTCCTCCTCTTTTACCATTGCCCCTCCCTTTCCTAAATAGGTTATAACCATCCAGATTAACAGTCCAGTCATGAGATTCATCCCACCATGTTTCAGTAATGCCTATGAAATAGATGTTTTCATTACTTGCTAATAATTCTAACTCTCCCATTTTTCCGTGTAAGCTTCTGGCATTAGCAAGCATACAGCTTATGTTATGAGTCTGTAGTTCTGAAGTACCTGCTTCTGTACTTTAGTTACTTAGTAATACATCCCTATTAACTATATTAATCCTCCCCCATCTCCTCCCCCATGAGTAGTTCATTCATCCCTTATTCCTTCTACACGTTCTACCCCATTACATTCATCTAGTCTTTTCCCCCACCTACTAGTTTAAAAACTCATCCATCCTTTCTACCATCCTTTCCCCTAGCAAACAAGCTTCCTCATTATTAAGGTGCAACCCATCCCTGCAATAGAGATTGTACCCAAGTGAGAAGTCAGCCCAGTGCTCTAAAAACCCAAACCCCTCCTTAGTGCACCACATTTTTAGCCACACATTAACCTCCCTAAGCTCTTTCTGTCTCCCTGAACTAGCTTATTAAATTAAGCTTATTCCCTAGTTCTCTAAAATCATTCTTTAGGACACAACATCTTCCACTAACTTTGTCATTGGTACCAATATGTACCAAGACCGTCGGTTCATTTCCTGCCCCTCCCAATAATTTATCTATCTGATCCACAACATGCCGAACTCGAGCACCCAGGAGACAGCAAACTGTTTGCTTGCTGGGATCTGGGTGACCTTCCTAATAATAGAGTCCCCTACCACCAAAACCTGTCTGTTGCTCTGCCTATACTGCCCTCCCACTCCTCCTGTAGAACTGTTCTCCCGGCTGTTAGAGGGAACAGCTCTATCTGGCATTGTCATTCCTGAAGGGACATCCCCAACAGTTTCACTCAATCTGGCAAATCTGTTGGAGCTTGCCAACTCAGAACTAGCCTGCCTCCTCCTCCTGATCAGCCTGCTTCCCCTTGTAACTGTAACCCAGCTACCTCCCTGGACATCCTCACTAGTCCCAGTTTCACCCTCCATGCTAGGCCCAGCTAAACTGTGCTCCCTTTCCAGTGGAATATCAGTAAGTGCTGAAATTCTCCTTAAATTTGAGCTTCCAGAGAGGCAACATGCTCACACATGTCACCCTGGATCATCTGTTCTAGTAGTGCAGACATATGACAGGATGTACACTGAGTGAGGTTTTGTCTACAAAAATTCAGTGTGAAAAATAAATAAACAATAATAAAAACAATAAACAATTTGTGTAAAGCATTATATATAAAAAACTAAATAAATACCTTTTTTGACCCTCTCTTTCCTTTTCTGAACTATAAGTTTGCCCTCTTTTCTTTGAACTCCTTCCTTTTATTTAAACTCCTACACTTATACTAGAACTGCACTTGGCATTAGAACTGTTTGCAAGCTCATAAGTTCGCCCATTGCCCTGTTAGTATTAGGTCCTGCCTACTCACATGGACAAAATTAGTGCACACAGCTAATAAACACACTTTACTTGCTAGAAGTAAATCCCAGTTGCAAAACATATTTTCCTCCCTAACCCTCCCCACAACCGCTCTCCATGTTATCACTGATCATCACTGCTATCCCAGCTCTCTAGAAGCTTGCCTATGTAATCCACAAAAACACTAGATAACTTGTGAGGATCTGAGCATGTGTAAACCCCAATGATTACCATGGAGAGGTAAGAGAACTGAATATATACAACTGCCTGTGCATTTTATTCTGAAGTGGTAAAAATGTATTTTTTTTTTTTTACTTACATTATCTATGTATCTAAAAAATAAAAATCTTTTATGAAATTAAATCCCACTGTTGTTTTGACAGTGCAGAGTCTCTTACCAAAATGTTTATAAAATGCAGCCCCTTCATCTGGGTACAGTATGAATTGATGAGGCAATTTGGTGTTGTCAACTGAAGAGGATCCAGGGTCTTCTAGGAGGTTCTGTCTTCTTTTGGAAAATGGA
Organism: Discoglossus pictus; assembly: GCA_027410445.1. Lineage (NCBI taxonomy): Eukaryota > Metazoa > Chordata > Amphibia > Anura > Alytidae > Discoglossus > Discoglossus pictus. Next base: position 34,564,637 of record CM050172.1, on the reverse strand, counting down.
CACCTGATCTCTGTGATGTCTTTTGATAATCACATATTATAGTTGTCGTAATTGCGAGTTGTCGTCACACAATGTTAAAAGTTGCGTGGCCGACAATTCGCAATTATGAGTTGCGCATGCGCTGAAGGTGCTCATTGCAAAGCCGTGATGAGCAAAGTCACTCATCGCAAGGCCAGTAAAGTAGAGGGTGGGAGAGGTTCGCAATGAGCGCCTTCCATCAAGTAGAGGATGAGACAGGTAGAGTGGGGGGAGAGCTTCGTAATGAACGGTGAAGGTGTTAATTGCGAGGCCCGTGATAAGTGCCAAAGACATTCATCGAGAGGCCAGTAAAGTAGAGGGGGAGAGGCTCGCAATGAGTGGCAAACACCATTGCCAGGCTTCACATTTTATTGCCGTCATTTTTGACAGGCAAGTCACTAGTCACTATAATAGTTTTCATAGTGTGTAATGCTGGCATTGAGGGGCGTGGTCATGATGTAAACAGGGGTGGGGCCTAAATCAGGCAATGATATCAGAAGGCAGCCATGATGCATTCAAAGACAGCACAGAGAAAACACATCAGAGAGAGGGAGAGAGAGAGAGAGGGAGGAGAGAGGTACAGAGAGAGACCCCCAGCACAGAGAGACAGACAGCAAAGTGACAGAGAGGTAGGAGAGAGGTACAGAGAGAGACCCACAGCAAAGAGAGACAGACAGCAAAGTGAGAGAGGTACAGAGACTGACCCACAGGACAGAGAGACAGACAGCAAAGTGAGTGAGAGAGAGAGAGAGGTACAGAGAGACAACACAGAGAGACAGACAGCAAAGTGAGTTAGAGAGGGAGGTACAGAGAGAGACACAAAGCACAGAGAGACAGACAGCAAAGTGAGAGAGAGGGAGAGAGAGGTACAGAGAGAGACCCACAGCACAGAGAGACAGACAGCAAAGTGAGAGAGAGGGAGGAGAGAGGTACAGAGAGAGACCCACAGCACAGAGAGACAGACAGCAAAGTGAGTGAGAGAGAGAGAGGAGTGAGGTACAGAGAGAGACCCACAGCACAGAGAGACAGACAGCAAAGTGAGTGAGAGAGAGGGAGGAGAGAGGTACAGAGAGAGACAGCAAAGTGAGTGAGAGAGGGAGTGTGGTACAGAGAGAGACCCACAGCACAGAGAGACAGACAGCAACGTGAGAGAGAGGGAGGAGAGAGGTACAGAGAGAGACCCACAGCAAAGAGAGACAGACAGCAAAGTGAGAGAGGTACAGAGAGTGACCCACAGCACAGAGAGACAGACAGCAAAGTGAGTGAGAGAGAGAGGAGAGAGGTACAGAGAGAGACCCACAGCAAAGAGAGGCAGACAGCAAAGTGAGAGAGGTACAGAGACTGACCCACAGGACAGAGAGACAGACAGCAAAGTGAGTGAGAGAGAGAGGAGAGAGGTACAGAGAGAGACAACACAGAGAGACAGACAGCAAAGTGAGTTAGAGAGGGAGGTACAGAGAGAGACACACAGCACAGAGAGACAGACAGCAAAGTAAGAGGGAGGGAGAGAGAGGTACAGAGAGAGACCCACAGCACAGAGAGACAGATAGCAAAGTGAGTGAGAGAGGGAGGAGAGAGGTACAGAGAGAGACCCACAGCACAGAGAGACAGGCAGCAAAGTGAGAGAGAGGGAGGAGAGAAGTACAGAGAGAGACCCACAGCACAGAGAGACAGACAGCAAAGTGAGTGAGAGGGAGGGGAGATGTACAGAGAGAGACCCACAGCACAGAGAGACAGACAGCAAAGTGAGTGAGAGAGAGAGAGGAGTGAGGTACAGAGAGAGACCCACAGCACAGAGAGACAGACAGCAAAGTGAGTGAGAGAGAGGGAGGAGAGAGGTACAGAGAGAGACAGCAAAGTGAGTGAGAGAGGGAGTGTGGTACAGAGAGACCCACAGCACAGAGAGACAGACAGCAACGTGAGAGAGAGGGAGGAGAGAGGTACAGAGAGAGACCCACAGCAAAGAGAGACAGACAGCAAAGTGACAGAGAGGGAGGAGAGAGGTACAGAGAGAGACCCACAGCAAAGAGAGACAGACAGCAAAGTGACAGAGAGGGAGGAGAGAGGTACAGAGAGAGACCCACAGCACAGAGAGACAGACAGCAAAGTGACAGAGAGGGAGGAGAGATGTACAGAGAGAGACCCACAGCAAAGAGAGACAGACAGCAAAGTGAGAGAGGTACAGAGACTGACCCACAGGACAGAGAGACAGACAGCAAAGTGAGTGAGAGAGAGAGGAGAGAGGTACAGAGAGAGACAACACAGAGAGACAGACAGCAAAGTGAGTGAGAGAGGGAGGTACAGAGAGAGACACACAGCACAGAGAGACAGACAGCAAAGTGAGAGAGAGGGAGAGAGAGGTACAGAGAGAGACCCACAGCACAGAGAGACAGATAGCAAAGTGAGTGAGAGAGGGAGGAGAGAGGTACAGAGAGAGACCCACAGCACAGAGAGACAGACAGCAAAGTGAGAGAGAGGGAGGAGAGAGGTACAGAGAGAGACCCACAGCACAGAGAGACAGACAGCAAAGTGAGTGAGAGGGAGGGGAGATGTACAGAGAGAGACCCACAGCACAGAGAGACAGACAGCAAAGTGAGTGAGAGAGAGAGAGGAGTGAGGTACAGAGAGAGACCCACAGCACAGAGAGACAGACAGCAAAGTGAGTGAGAGAGAGGGAGGAGAGAGGTACAGAGAGAGACAGCAAAGTGAGTGAGAGAGGGAGTGTGGTACAGAGAGAGACCCACATCACAGAGAGACAGACAGCAACGTGAGAGAGAGGGAGGAGAGAGGTACAGAGAGAGACCCACAGCAAAGAGAGACAGACAGCAAAGTGAGAGAGGTACAGAGAGTGACCCACAGCACAGAGAGACAGACAGCAAAGTGAGTGAGAGAGAGAGGAGAGAGGTACAGAGAGAGACAGCACAGAGAGACAGACAGCAAAGTGAGTGAGAGAGGGAGGTACAGAGAGAGACACACAGCACAGAGAGACAGACAGCAAAGTGAGAGAGAGGGAGAGAGAGGTACAGAGAGAGACCCACAGCACAGAGAGACAGATAGCAAAGTGAGTGAGAGAGGGAGAAGAGAGGTACAGAGAGAGACCCACAGCACAGAGAGACAGACAGCAAAGTGAGAGAGAGGGAGGAGAGAGGTACAGAGAGAGACCCACAGCACAGAGAGACAGACAGCAAAGTGAGTGAGAGGGAGGGGAGATGTACAGAGAGAGACCCACAGCACAGAGAGACAGACAGCAAAGTGAGTGAGAGAGAGAGAGGAGTGAGGTACAGAGAGAGACCCACAGCACAGAGAGACAGACAGCAAAGTGAGTGAGAGAGAGGGAGGAGAGACTATATAATGTGTAGATGTACCGGCTGGGCATGCTCTTGTGCATTATTATTATTATTATTATTATTATATAATGTGTAGATGTACCGGCTGGGCATGCTCTTAAGCATTATTATTATTATTATTATTATTAGTATATAATGTGTAGATGTTTCCCGGCTGGGCATGCTCTTGTGCATTATTATTATTATTAGTAGTATATAATGTGTAGATGTACGGCTGGGCATGCTCTTGTGTATTATTATTATTATTAGTAGTAGTATATAATGTGTAGATGTACGGCTGGGCATGCTCTTGTGTATTATTATTATTATTATTACTATATAATGTGTAGATGTACTGGCTGGGTATGCTCTTGTGCATTATTATTATTATTATTATTATTAGTATATAATGTGTAGATGTACCGGCTGGGCATGCTCTTGTGCATTATTATTATTATTATTATTACTATATATTGTGTAGATGTACGGCTGGGCATGCTCTTGTGTATTATTATTATTATTACTATATAATGTGTAGATGTACTGGCTGGGAATGCTCTTGTGCATTATTATTATTATTACTATATAATGTGTAGATGTACCGCTGGGCATGCTCTTCTATAATATTATTATTATTATTATTATTACTATATAACGTGTAGATGTACGGGCTGGGCATGCTCTTGTGCATTATTATTAGTAGTAGTAGTAGTATATAATGTGTAGATGTACCGGCTGGACATGCTCTTGTGCATTATTATTATTAGTAGTAGTATATAATGTGTAGATGTACCGGCTGGGCATGCTCTTGTGCATTATTATTATTATTATTATTATTATTATTATTATTACTATATAATGTGTAGATGTACTGGCTGGGCATGCTCTTGTGCATTATTATTATTATTATTACTATTTAATGTGTAGATGTACCGGCTGGGCATGCTCTTCTATATTATTATTATTATTATTATTATTATTATTACTATATAATGTGTAGATGTACCGGCTGGGCATGCTCTTGTGCATTATTATTATTATTATTATTAGTAGTAGTAGTATATAATGTTTAGATGTACCGGCTGGGCATGCTCTTGTGCATTATTATTATTATTATTATTAGTATATTATGTGTAGATGTACCGGCTGGGCATGCTCTTGTGCATTATTATTATTATTATTATTATTATTACTATATAATGTGTAGATGTACCGGGTGGGCATGCTCTTCTACATTATTATTATTATTATTATTACTATATAATGTGTAGATGTAACGGTTGGGCATGCTCTTGTGTATTATTATTATTATTATTATTATTACTATATAATGTGTAGATGTACTGGCTGGGCATGCTCTTGTGCATTATTATTATTAGTAGTAGTATTTTACTAATAATAATAATAATGCACAAGAGCATGCCCAGTTGGGACATCTACACTTTAGAATGTAAGTTTGCGAGTTTCATTCTTGTGAGGTGCTCTAGAGAAAGCACTGTGCATATCTGATTGAAAACTCAATAACAGGGTCTTGCATTATTTTTAATTGTGGGGTTATTGTTTATACTTGTACCTAACCCCTGTATTGCGCTGCGGAATATGTACGTGTGTTATAAATAAAGGATAATAGATTATTTAGATTTGTGTTAAAGTAAAGCCCAAAAGTTGCTGCACCATTCCAGAGCAACCCAGACTGTTCAGTCACTGTGACCTGATCTTGTAGATCAAATATGATCCAAATTGCTTGGTATTTTCATGTTTTTTAAAGCCTTATTGCATGGAGCTGTGTTGTTTTGCTTCCTCTCTGTTTGCTGCCAGCCACACCCTCCGGACCCCTTGGCATTCTAAACTATAAGTACGGGGACGCTATGGAACTCTATAGTACCTAATATTACCCTATACCACAATAAAAACAAGAAGTCATGGACTTGTACACTGACAGTAACAAGTTGAAGAGATGTCTATGGGAGTATGACTCAGGTTTCGTACACAGACTATTGCTTTGGTCAGTTTGCAATAAATTTATGACATCTAAGGGTTCTGGGTAGTGACATACAAATGAGGGTCACAAAATATCAAATTATCCACATTTCTCTTCTAATTTCTTTTGATCCGTTTTCCTGCTTTGGCCATTTTGCCTGCTCACCATACTGATCCTTCGTTGTTAGTTCAGGGCCTCAGGGCATTTGCCACCTTTCATATGTGGTTCAACAACTTTTGCAGAGTTTAAATGAGTTAAGAGTTTTCACAAATGTATTTTTCTCACCTATATTTTAGACTATATGCATCAGCACATTCTTTCATCAGAAGAGCAAGCAAACATCTCCTGTCACTGCCAGGGATAAAATGAAGGAGTTTGGCACCACTTCACACTTCTTGCAACTGACCTAGATTTAGTGTGGCAAGCTCATAGGGATATATTCCTATAACAGTAACCAGAGTTGGCTAGTCTATATGGTGAATTACACAGGTGGTCTTAGACATCTCTTTAGGGAACAGAAATATGGGTACTAACCTAGTACCTCCTACTGTCAGCTGATTTCCAACTATTATTTAAAAAAATGAGTATCATATAATATGATGGGTGGAAAGTCTCTAACTACCCATAGAAATTGAGAACTGTCCTAGAATTTTGTTAGGAGTTGCGGGTGGAAGTATCAAAGCACAAATATATTCCAAACCTTGTTAACATTTTACAGAAAATGTATTTACAAACTACCAAACACACACACTCTAACCTACCAACCCCCTAAACTGCTTCTAAGGATGTGAAAACTTTATATTATGGATTGCCTTAGGCAATGACTTTGACAGTTAATCAGATCAAATCAATGATGTGTTGGAACTTTTTGGGGATCCAGAAGTCTTGTGCTTTTTCACACCACCCTCAAATCCCCTACTTCTAGACTGTCTACTCCCAATAACAATTGATGTTCAAAATCAGTTCCTCCAATATGCATGGTGTAGCTGTGACAATTTGTTTCCAGGCCATGGCTATCCTCGTGATAACAATGTTTTCCCCTGTACTGACGACTGAATACCACTTGTGTCTGTGTGTTTTGGACATTGTGTGGCTAACCGATTGCTATACTGATTGTGTTCTTGTCGAACATGCCTGATGTTGGTATATGTTTCTAATATTTAGGTTTGTGTTTCCTATGCTTCAGTCCAGTTGTTGTTTGCTAGGACAGGTTTAAATCAATGCGGCTGTTCAGCATTGAAGACCTCCTTCTGAGTTATCTGGCCTTTATACTTTAATTATATTACCTTGTCAAGGACCCCTTTTACAGTTCTTGGATCTTAGCCCATTAAACCACCATAAAGGACAGACTGCTTGGCTCCAGCCACTGGCCTATGTACATAAACACCTCAGTTGTGTTGTAATCTGTCTTGCCCCATTGTTTGCTAGATACATTTAATGTACTCTATTTGAGGTCTGGATCACATGGAGACAACATTATGAATATTTGGAGGTTGGCCTATTGTTCACAGGTGCCAGACCCGATGTCAGGATGCCAGACTATTAGACCCCATGTGGAGTCAATCTCCTGTGTTTGTCTGACACTCCCTGTCATTGTTGTGTTATATACACCCCCTCTATATCTAAGCTCTATAAATATTGTTGACTTTCCAAAAATAAATAAGTTCCCTGCTGAGACATATAGAAATGGTATGTCCTATCTCCAGCCTGCAAGCAACTTGTCCTGGTCACTACCACAGGAAGGTTACTGAGACTCCTGGAAGTGCGGATTCCTGGTGGCAAAACCCTGACTTATACAGAAGTCAGATATCAGGGTGCTGGTGCCAAGATTTCCAAGAAACCAATGGTCCATGTGGGTACATAACCTGTAGTCTATAGCAGGTGGCCCTGGGCAGTAATAGTCCCTACCCTGGATTGTAATACACCTTTTGTTACAATGCACCCAGACTAATTAAATTACCAGTGCCTGTTTGTCCTCCCACAAGTCCTTGTGAGTTTCAACAAAGGGCATTACTACTTTTGAAAGTACACAAGCATGTCAGGTGTATTTCTGAGGGATGGGAAATATCTTTTTAATCACTTTGCTCCAGTCCAGCTTCCAAGAAATCCTGCATTTATGTTCCAGAGATACATCTCCATAGATGCTGAAGCTAGCCTCTCTCCAGGGGGAACTCCTAGCACTGATACACAGAAACCCATAGATGAGAGGACCTAAGTGGTGGGATCCATTCATTGGACAGTCCAGCTGTCGAGTAACGCTGCAATCTAAGAGTTTCACTGCTGCATTCTATAAAGTGACACTGCAGCATTATATAGAATATCTCACCTGTATTCTGTAGGGTAATGGTACTGTATTCTATAGAGTGACAGTGCACCATTCTATAGACTGACATGGCTGCTTTCTATAGAGTAATATTGCTGCACTCTAATGTCTAACAACTGAGATGCTACATTCTAAAGAGAGATGCTATGCTATGGAGTAATACTGCTGCAATCTGTAAAGTCACATGGCTGTCTTCTATAGAGTACAATTTTTTCTCTCTATGGAGAGACACTTCTACATTTTAAAGTGTCTATTGCTGCATAAAAATATATATATATATATATATATACATATATAATATCTAAATATCTGTCTAATACAGCAGGCATATGTGTATGGATGCCATGTTTAAAATGGTAATGGATTACAAGAGTGAAACCTTTGTGGGCACATTTCCATGTCCCTGCCCAGGCTCCCAGAATGCAGTGTAATAACTGTATTTCTCAGAATTCTGATATACATATATACATGTGTGCATAAATATAAATATTTATACATATTTCTATCTATAATATGTCAAAGTTGCATAATGCCCCTGTCTTGGCTGCAGTCTCCACCTCATACACTATTCCTGTGTTAGAATGGATTTACCTTTGATGGGAGCAGTGTGCTCTGGCTCCCCCATTCTGACCCCCAGGCTGCACAGTGTGGCAGCACCGCATCATAGCGACAGCCAGAGCTCAACCGGCAAGATTCAACATGGAAATGGCAGCTGGGTGAAGGGGGCTGGGGCAGGAGGACCGGGGGGCAGGAGGACTTGGGATGAAAAATGTACAGCACTGGGGCCCCAGACAGAGGCAGACCCTGGTGCATAGCACCGCTTACACCGGCGGTAGCTCCGCCACTGTATAAAACATACTTAAAGAGACACATATAACATTGATCATACATTCATTTAATTAATAATTAAACACATATTAAACACAAATACTTTTAGTAACTTCTGGAAGTTATCATTTTCTTGATGTAAGACCGATGGCGGATATCTCTGGGTGCTTGGTATACATTTGCTGCAAAGCCATTGTACATGTAGATACAGTTACATGCGTATGAACTGTTTGTGTTGGTGGCACAGTGGAAACTGTGTGTTTTGAAATATTTTGGCCAATTTTCAACTTTGTAATACTCTCGCTCATCGAACACATTGATTATTCTTATTTTTGTTATTTTTCTCAGTTTGAAGATTATTCTGAAAAACTTCACAATTCTGCTCTTTATTTGCTTGAAGCTTGCTGCTATATTGTCCATTACAGCCTTGATGTTATTCTTCAACTTAGCAGTGTTTGGAGGTTCAATAACCAAAGGTATATCAATGATTACTTGGTTCTTTAGATGGGTACACCCACCATAATCGCATGGCAACACGACTGTGTATTCTGGTACGTTGGTGGGGAGGTTTTTATCAGGTGGTTGATGTTCTTTTCGACATCCTATATACAGGTTCCAGCAGAGACATCTGATTTGATATAAGGGCAATGCTGTTTGGCTTTCCTCCTTTTTCAGAAATATTTGTGTCACAATGTGTTTGTCTGATGATCCATAATAATTAGTTATAAATATCGCCATAACGATAAAGGTAAAAAATACAGTAATCACGACTAAAAGAAAGATTAATGCAGGCAAGATGGTGGTGGACTGCATGATTTTCGATCTTCAGTCTTCTTTGAAAAGCTTTTAAAAATGTCCAAAGCGCCAACGTCAGGAGACAGTAGGTCAGGTCATGTAGAATAAAAGGTAAGTACAAAATACAAGCCAAGGCATTGTATAGGGAAAGAATGTTTATGATGTCACATGGTGATGTCATAATGCTTACAAGAGAACCTGTTAAGATGGCTTGGGTATGATGCAGCTCCCAGACATGGAATAGATTGCTTTTCCTTAAGGTCTAACTTTGTTCTTTGAGAATGTACTGACAGCAATATTTGCTCGGCACAATTGACAAATCAACATGTTCTATATTTGAGCCAACTGATTCATCCCAGCATAACAAATATAATAAAATACAAATCCTCAGCAAAAGTATGTTCAAATGCAGTAGGTCTACCCAATCTCTGAAATGAGCCCCTTGGTTTTTGCATCTCAGCTAAGTGGTAGCCATTGTGTTGTTGGTGAGGTCGCCCTCATTGCTCTTGTGCAGTGGGTCAGAGGTTGAGCTGTATACAGATATTCTTATATGAGATTCAGTCAAAAATGACACACGTCTTTTAACAACATGTTTATTGGTTCAACAACATAAGAAAAGCAGCAGGTTCCCTATCATGTGATAGGTTTTGTATCTTAACTTATCCTGTCTTAATGCCCATAACACCACACAGGCCATTTCATTCTACCATAACGTTTATATATACTGTATATATTAATTCAGTGCTATGTAATTGCAGCCATATTGAGCAAAGTGTGTGTATTTTACATTGTGCAATCTACAGTTTCTGTCCTTGGTCATAAATAAAAGTAAAACTGTGTATATTCAGTATATACATGAACATGCTCAAAAGATCAATGGCTTGTATTAATATTGTAAAAATTATGACTAATTTTATTGACCCACAATAAAAACTTTTGCTGAAAAATTTACATTTTTTCATATTTATATACACAGCTATCATGCTTAAATATATTGATAGAAAAATGTTGAAAATTTTATCCTGAACAGGATAAAGACCATTATACAATGAAAAAACATATATGTTTGAAAATTTGAACTTTGACTAAGAGCATAATTATTCAGGGAAAAAATCCTAAAGTTAGTTTTTATAGATACTATGATGGAAGTTGGGTGTGTGAGAAGGACATTTACATTTTTGGAGAACTCCATGGCAGGAGAGGTGGAAGGGGAGTGACGTCAATTTGAGTCAGATCCAGTTATCAACAAATCATTCTCCCTTGTCTCTCACCCAACCCCTCCAATTAATAGGAGAAAAAATACACCCTCCATATTCAGCTCTCAGGTGGTGATGCATCAAAGCAAGATGGAATCTTCTATTCATAAAGAGAGTCTTCCAAAATTCAGATTTTTCTGAGTGTATTCATTAGGTAGTTAAACCCATTTTTCTTGAATTACACCTTTAAGATAAATACAGCACATTGGGAACAGATAAGATATGTTTTCAGTTGTTTGGAAAGTCAGTCACAATGTTGTGAAACTTAACAGTAAGATTAAATGTAAGTGCACCTCACAGTAAAATTACCTTTCTCCTCATGGTCCAAGCCAACAATTAGTTCTCTTGATATAGAAAATGAAAGCCCTAACAGATTCTGCTAAAATGATAATTTTCTCCAAAAAATTGTTCTATTCTCATTATTTTTTAACAACTGAAAAATGTTGTAAGTTTTACATACTTTGCGAACATGTAATGTTTCCCCAAACAGTGGTACTTTAAATTTACTAGGAAATATAGGCCAATGTACATGTTTCATTGACATCAGTAGACCAGCTTTCCCTAGCAAGTTTCTTACTTTACAATATTGCAACTGCAGCTGGGCATTCTGGGTAGTGACATATTATTATTATTGTTTATTTGTAAAGCGCCAACATATTCCGTAGCGCTATCCATAAGTTGTGATCAAGGCAAAACAATATTAACACATTAAAAAGACGGAGAAGCCCTGTATTTGAGCTTAGAATCCAATGTCCATAGAGCTTTCCCCAAAGCACCGTGCAAGATTGAAAACTTGCAGACTTACAATCTAAAGGCATAAAAATTAGTCTTCAAGGATATCACCTAATTTGCAAATCACCCCACATTTTCTTACAGTGGGGTTTTTAATGATGCTCAGAGGAGAGTAATCTGTGTGTGTGGGAGATGAGTAAGGTCTGAGGGTGAGTAGAGGAGGCTGTGAATGTGGAAGATGAATCAGTTATGAGAGGAGAGTAGTGGACTCTATGGATATGCATGGCATCTGAAAGAGAACAGTGGAGCTTGTGTAAATGGGAGATGAGAGTGGTCTGACAGGAGAGTCAATTAATCTGTAGATGTGGGATACAAAAGAGGTCTGTGGGGTGGGTAGTGACGTCTATATTTAATCCTCTTCTAGCTTCAAAAGTTAGCATCATTTATTTGATTTTTCTCTATGTGACCTATATGTTGCACTTCTTGGGCTAGATACCACAGCATCTTTGCTTTAATCAGAAGAGTGAACGAACATCACCTGGCTCTGCCAGAAATACTATGTAGGAGCTGGCACACCATCGTCTTGTAGTTTGCATATTTTTAAGCTGACAATTTTCAAATAGCATTTTCCAGTATAAGTAACCAGGCTTTGATGGCTTGCCCGTCTTGGTTGGGTTTCAGTATTTTGTGGAAAACAATGGTCTCTTCCTACTAGAAACAGAACCTTACTTCAAACTGTAATCCTGTAGCAGCAATTCATCTAGATGAAGTGCTTCATACTGCCACAGTCTTCAAACTTGAAGTACAAATCTTCTGAAACCCCCATCTTTCTCTGTTAACTGACTATTGGACAACTCTGTAATTCAACTACAAAGAATGTTTTCTTTTGTGGGTTTGGTTAACATCAACTTTCTTCTAGAACAGAAGAAAATAATAATATAGTGGAAACAAAGAGACTTAGAGGGGACAATCTTAAACCATATTCTCAAACGAATACAATTAATAGAAGAACTCATAGTCTACCTATATTAACCCAAATTGCGACAATGTAAATGTGCTGAGTCTCTCTAAAGTAGAGAAAAGATGACCACACAACTAAAAGAACAAAGAAACTCTGATAATATGTGAAAAGTATATAAAACTATCACCAAAGGAACAGGAAAGAACATATTACAGATGGAAAAATTTAAATAATGAGAATTTTTCAGGAACCGGGTATTAGAAAAAAACAAAAGCAGGATATAAAAAGCTTGGTGAAGATCCCTTTAAATCAAAACTCCAATGCTTGTATCAGTGTGCAGAAACAATAGCAACATCACAGTAAAGCATTGAAAGCATACTATTTATCTACACGCAGCTATACAGCAGCAGAAACTGGAAACAGAGGTCTTTAGAAGCAGACTGGGAGCTGTAGGCAGGAACTAGCCCACAGGTGGAAGTGATAGCTGGGACAAAGCAGAAGGTATTATATAGTTACATAGTTACATAGTAATTGAGGTTAAAAAAATTCTTTCAGTACATCAAGTTCAACCTTTTAAGATCTCCTCTGATCTGCAATATGCAGATTAGTTGCTAATTAATTGATCCAAAGGAAGGCAAACAGAAAGAAAAAAAAAGTGAAACTTAGCCCATCGTCACAAAGGGGAACATTTTTTAAATTCCTTCCTGACCCATATACTGGCAATTGGGTTCCTCCCTGGATCAATACTCTCTAATTCTATTTGCCTTTGCAGCTGCTGCTTGGCATTGCGCACTGTTACCTAGATGGTTGTCCACAAGTACTCCCAAATCCTTTTCAATTTCTGATACCCCTATATTCGCTCCATTAAGATTATAAATTGCATGGTTATTTTTTCCTTCCCAGTTGCATAATTTTACATTTATTCATATTAAATCTGATCTGCCATTTAGATGCCCCTTCCTCTAATTTATGTAAAGCCCTTTGGAGGGAAAGTACATCATTATTTGATTTAATTACCTTGCGCACTTTCAGAACTCCTACCAGACAGGAACAGAAGCAGCAGTGCTGGATAAATGCAGAGCTTCAGACAGATAGGAATAGAAGCAGCAGTACTGGACACAACAGCTGTAGCTGGATAAATGCAGAGCTTCAGACAGATAGGAATAGAAGCAGCAGTACTGGACACCACAGCTGTAGCAGTGAAACAGGCAGGACAAATAATTGCAGCAGAAACAGTCATAACACTTTGAGTGATATGAGCCTATCAGTGACTAAGGGGTGGAATTATGACCCACAGGATCAGACCCATGTTTCCTAGGTCTCCCTTGCGGCCTACTCAGTCTGTGTCATTACAGGCCGTAGATTGACCAGAACAACCAGTGGGGCCTTCCTTTGCCTACCCTGAGGCCTAACAGGTACTCCTAATAGAATTTCCCCACAAGCAATCACATTTTCCTTATGCGATTACTGTATACTATCACTAACTGCTTATTAAAAATATTCTCCACATGGAGTAAACATTTTCTCTTTAAAATCTTTTCACATAATATTAGTCAGCTATTCATGAAAATGCATCCACGTCTTTTCTTGGACATTCTTCCATATAAGTTGTCACCAAAACTTCATGGATATTTAGTGAGGTTGCCCATTCCTTTGGGACCTGTAGTGGGGATTTTAGCAAGCAACCTAATGAAGATAATCCCGAATGTCAGGAAAAGCAAGGTGGTTAGAAGACCATTATGTATGATTTGTGCTGGAAGCTTGGTTCATGGGGAGGCAAACCCTATTTCAAGATAAACAGTAAGCACGGATGGTCGAACAGGCAAAAATAGAAAATAGATCAGATTGGCAGATGTTCAAGGCAGACCAAGAGTAGATTCACTAGGTCCAAACAGAAAAAAACACAGGGAACTGGTATGCAACATAACAGACACGTAAGGGAAGACTGGCTTTAATAACTCTGCAAGTTACTACTGATCAGTGTTTGTGACTTATAGCAGCTTCATTTCTTAATGGAATACTAATGGAGAAGGAAATTCAGTGCTAGTGAATCAGGGTGCTAGTAATTGCTGTAAATCTCTACTAACCATACCAGTCATGTCACAGCAGGCACTGCCTTCAGATACCGATGCCATGAGGTGTCCAGTACAAGTACCATCTATTGCATAATAACTTAGCCTTATCAGATAAGGGTCTCTTGAGTGATCAAAATGAAGTCTGGACAGTACCACCTATTTCACAGAAGTAAATTATAGATGAAAGGATGCAGAGTTCAGCTGTTATAGAGCCTTAATATAAAAGGGAAGGTGTAGTAGTGTACTCATTGTAGAACAGCATAAAACAATTTTAGTGGTGTTGATGGCTTTTAAAAGTAAACCAGCTTTTTAGTATCATTTTAAAGGACTAATCACTTCTTTATGAGCAGTGCTCATAATGTACATTAGATGGTGCTGTTGTACTTTGTTTTTTCATCAGTTTATTCACATATGAATACTAAAACATGATTCTGCTTCTACTTTGCTTTTTGTTAATGTATGTCGTGGTCACACTCTGTGAGTGTTAAAAATCACTTATTTCATTGTAGTGGCACTTTGAGAAGTCAGTGGCCTGGAACTGTGTCTCACAAAATGTCTTAAAGTGCTGGGGCTGTACTTTGACAATAACAAGATATGAACAGGTTTATGGAAGCACACAGTCTTGTTTTGCCAGGTTTACCACAATTCTGGTTAAGGTGGAAATAATAAAAGAGGAGGAGGGATTTGTCTGTATGTTAAGCCTGAATTTAAGCCTATAGTCAGAGAAGATATTTATTGTGTAACTAGCGGTAATTTTGAAATATAGCTGAAATATAGCACAAATATAGCTGAAAGTGAGGAAATACGATTATTGTTACAGATTGGAAATGCAGCTAAGCATGGGCAAGTTCTGATAATGGGAGATTTTAATTACCCTGAAATTAACTGGATAAATGAGACCAGCAGTTCAGCTAAGGGGAGCAGGTTCTGGAGTACACTCAGGGATCATTATCTGGCCCAGGTTATACAAGAGCCTACTAGAAATGGGGCCATCTTGGATTTAGTCATCACAAATAATGTTGATATAGTATCAAATGTGGAAATTGGACAACCTTTGGGAAACTGTGATCACAACACAGTCTCATTTGACATTGAATCATAAAAACAAAACTGTAATGGGCTAACAAAAACTCTCCATTTTAAAAGGGCAGATTTTAATGGTTTAACGACGGACATACATATAAACTGGGACAAAGAACTTATGGGTAAAAATGCTGAACATAAATGGACAAAGTTTAAATCCTTACTAAAACTATTTCTTATCACCATATACCATGGGGAAATAAAAGTAGAAGAAGTAAATTACATCCAACGTGGCTTAACAATGACTTAATGATCAAGATAGAGAGTAAATATAGGCATTTATATTATACTAAACAAGAGGGGATAGAGACTGCTTTACAGGAGTACAAGGAAATCAACAAGGCTTGCCAAAGGGTTAATAGACTGGCTAAAATAAAAAATGAAAATTTAGTTGCAAAGAAGAGGGGAGCAGGAGAAGTTGTGGTTCAGATTAAACCTGGAGCCATTTTGCCCCGCATTCGCCAGTACCCGATGAGTAAAGAAGCAACAGAAGGAATCAAAGACACCATTAAAGGACTGCTTGAGAGTGGAGTCATCTATACAATTGTAAGCAGATGCAATACTCCTATATTACCAGTCAAGAAGGCCACTACTGGAAAATGGCGAATGGTGCAAGACCTTAGACCTATAAATGACATTGTGACTGCTGAATTTCCTGTGGTACCAAACCCTGCTACCATCTTGTCAAGTGTACCTGAGACAGCTGCTTGTTTCACTGTGGTGGATTTGTCAAATGCCTTCTTTAGCATTCCACTGTCAAACAAATCCCACTACCTCTTCGCATTCAGCTATGAAGGCCAACAGTACACATACACACGATTGCCTCAAGGACATTGTGAATCTCCATCCATCTTTAATCGTGTGGTAGCAAAGGACTTGAGAAACATTGCTCTGCAAGGAACTTTAATCCAATATATGGATGATTTGCTTTTGTGCTGCAAGGACTATCAGGAGTGTAAGCAGGACACCATCACACTTCTCACACAGCTTGCAGAGAAAGTACATAAAGTCAACAAAGCCAAGTTGCAATACTGCCAACCCTCTGTGATTTATCTTGGACATGTCATCTCTAAAGGCAAGAGGTCAATGACTCCTGAGAGAGTTGAAACCATAACCAAGACCCCCAGACCAGTAACAAAGAAGCAAATGGAAACATTCTTGGGAATGATTGGGTACTGCCGACAATGGATATGTGATGTTGCCATTCAGTCATAGCCTGAGACGTGCAATCCTTGAGCCTGGAACTGGAAAGAACATAGAGTGGACTGAGCAGATGGAGAAAGATTTTGCAACCTTGAAAGGAGAAATTTCTTCAGCACCAGCACTTGCTATTCCTAACTATGAGAAGCCTTTCTACTTGTTTACAGTAGAGGAAAATGGATTCGCATCCGTTGTGCTCACTCAGAAGTCATCAATGGGCCATCACCCAGTGGCCTACTTTAGTTGCCAATTGGATGCAATAGCACGAGGATTTCATCAATGTGACAGAGCATTGGCAGCAGCTGTATTTGGTGTGGAAAAGGCAAATACTATCACCCTGGGGCAGCCAACCACCTTGTATGTTTCTCATGCCGTGCATGCACTACTGGCAAGAACAATTTCCTGCCTTACTGGATATGAAGTACTGCTGACCCAATCTGAACTCACCATAGAAAGATGTAAAACTGTGAACCCGGCTCTTCTTCTAGCCACTCCAGAAGATGGGGAGCCACACGACTGTGTGGAAAAGATCCATACAGAAACACTTTTGAGAAAAGACTTATCTGCCGATCCCCTGGAAAGTCCTGACTTGGAGCTGTTTGTGGATGGATCATCCTCCCTAGACCCAAATGGAGAAAAAGAACTGGAGCAGCAGTTGTGGAAATGAAAGATGATCAGCCAATCACCATCTCAACTCTAAAACTGCCAAAAATCCAGTCAGCTCAACATGCAGAATTAACAGCCCTCATTGAGGCCTGCAAAATAGCAAAGGACAAGAGAGTTAACATCTACAGGGATTCAGCTTATGCTTGTGCAGTAGCTTATGCCCATGGGAAGATCTGGCAAGAAAGAGGATACCAGAGAGCTGACAACTCACCTGTTAAGCATGCACCCCTGCTTAAGGAACTCCTTGAGGTCATCCACTATCCTTCTCAAATTGCCATCATGAAATGTGCAGCTCATACCAGAAGAAATGATAGAATCTCTAGAGGAAATCATGCAGCGGATGAAGCAGCCAAAATAGCCAGTGAAACTGGAGAAGCAAGGACCCTGTCGAAGCAACTTCCAGAAAAAATCATGGGAGTCCTTAATTCCCAATCACTGCAGCAATTGCTGGAGCTGCAACAGAAAACACTGGTAGCTGAGAAAGTCACATGGGAAGCAAGGGGCTGTATGGCAGACAAGGAAACAGGGATCATGAGACAAGTCATTACTGGGAAAGTTGTGTTACCATCCTCCCTGCTAACTGAAGTACTGAATCAAGCTCATGGCACTGAGCATCTTGCCAGAACCCAGATTATGAAGACACTTGCTGAAACATGGTATTCACCTTATATGGCAGAAGCGGTACAAGCCTTCATAAACAAGTGCCATATATGCAGGAGTCATAATCCCCTAAAGGCCACTGCTAGTCCTTTGGGGTTTATGCCTCCTCCATTGGGTCCATTTTTTGACCTGGTAATTGACTTTATTGACATGACTGAGAGACGGGAGCATTACAGATACATACTAGTAATTGTTTGCAGGTATTCTAGGTGGGTGGAGGCTTTTCCTTGCAGGAATGCAGACGCTATCACAGTAGCAAAACACTTATGCAGGGAGGTTTTCTCCAGATTTGGGATATGCCACAATTTACAATAAGATAATGGACCTCATTTTTCTAATGAGGTAATGAAGGAAGTGACTACCAAATTAGGAATCAAGCATAAGTTTTCCTGTGTGTATCACCCTCAATCAAATGGTATAGTGGAAAGAGCTAATGGTATCCTCAAAACCAAGTTAGCCAAGATTTGCCATCAGAATGGTCTGAGTTGGGTGCAAGCCTTACCCTTAGCCCTAATGAGTATGAGGAATTCAATAAATAGGGTAACCCACTTGACACCTCATGAGATAGTAACAGGGAGACCTATGGAGGTTCCTCATGTCAGAACTAGCTCTTTAGTGGCAGGAATGGATATTTTGCAACAAGAGCTAAAAGATTATGTCCAGGCTTTGGTTACTGTCTCCAAATCTGTTTATTTGCAGGTACACAATACTCAGCCTGTACCTGCCAACACAGACTCCAAGACCACATCATTTGGGCCAGGTGATCAAGTATGTATAAAAGTCTTCAAACGGAAGTGGAAGCAGCCACGGAGAGAGGGTCCATATTTGGTCATCTTTGCTACACCTACTGCTGTGAAGGTTGCAGAAATATATATATAGGGCTATGCAAAAAAAAAAAAAAAACTAGCAACCACTCACGGAGAATTATTCTAGTATAGAGCAAACCACAGACTACATAGACTTTACTACATTTACAACAATGTCTGTTACTGCAGAGAGACTAAAGAGACAAAGGCTATCCCCAAAGACAACAATAATGCTTAGGAGGTTTTCTTTTTGGATTCTTCTTGGACTTTTTGTGTTTACATTCAGGAGAACCTTCGAATATATTTTCTCAGACAGTTTCGGACAAAACTGGACTGAGATAAATGACACTGTTAAGGTTGTGAATCCACGAATTAAGAGGTCAAGTAATACATATACCGATATTGATGCATGGACTGAAAAAGTGTACGTAAAAATGGTGTCTAGCTATGCTGATAAACTACAATTAACCAACTGTTGGGTGTGCTCACATATTGCTACTCATGGCAATATGGGAATTCCTCTCCTAGATATGCCAGCTGAGAATTTTAGTGTTAGCCACCTGTCCTCTATTGGAAATAACATCATAGCATACTGGGATTTTTTCACTTACCTGGAAGGTGCCATACCCTTAGGAAGTATAAATACACATAAGTTGTTGATGCAAGACTACCCTAAAAGAATAAATGATTCCCTTGCATTCAAACTGGCAGGTACAGTGGAAGGGTATAATTGTTTATCAGCTACAGGAGTAGGAAAGCCTGTGGGTAACTCAAAATGTACTAATATCACCATCCAGTTTGCTAGAACCAAAGAGAACCAGTACATCCCAGGAGCCCCCTATTCTTGCAGAAATACTTCATGTACTGGAAAAGGATGTCCTTATCTCTATAAGAGACTGGGTAGCTCTAGCCTAAAGCTAACCCAGACCAACATTTGTACTACCTTTAATTTATCCCTTGCTGGTGTGTTTAACCCCACACCTCCTAGCCCAGCAAATGATGTATATTATATTTGTGGAAAAAACGCCTACAAGTGGCTGCCCCCAAATTGGATAGGGAGCTGTTACTTGGGACAGGTAGTCCCTTATGTGTATCATTTAAAACACCTCCCCCAGGGACACCCTAGAAATGTTAGAAGCACAGAACTTGGATGGCATACAATTATTGAAATCATGGGGGTAGTGTACCCATCAGCTGGGGTAGCCCAAGTGCAGATGCGGCTGTCAGTTCTTTCATGTCTAATTCAGGAAGCCTTAAATTTTTAGTATGGCGGCAATAAGGAAACCAACCTAGGAACAAGTCCAGATTAGAATGGTAGCTCTCTAGAATCGGATGGCTTTAGACTACATACTTACTGCAAAAGGAGTAGTGTGTGCATTAGTGGGTAAAGAGTGTTGCACCTATATTAATGACGAATCAGAAGCCATTACTGAGGATTTGGATAAATTAGAGAAAGTAAATAAGAACTTAAACAAGATAGACGTAGGAGTTTGGGATGAGATGTTCTCCTGGTTAGACTCCCTTGGAAAAAAAAATTGCTTTCTTCTTAATTTGCATTGCTTTTCTGATTTTGCTGTGTACAATTGTATCTTTTTGCAAAGCTCTTGTTAGAAAGGACATAAGGTAAAAGGTGAAGAGGACCCCATGTGATGTAACACTTCCACATTGCAGGACAGGACCTGGATGTGATTGGGACATTGAAATCCCACCATTAGGACTTCCATATTTTGGTATTGGAACACAGACCATACTGTGGGTAATGCGATATGGCTTAATGGGCACAATAATCCCTGCCATAATCGATTCCCCAGTGAGCTGTATCCTTCAGGGACAAGAGTCTCTTTAGGAGCCAGTTTGAAGAAGATGCCTTTGCTTCCTATCATACGTGTCAAATTGTATATGCATTTCTGTAATTTGTAATCACAATGTTTGTAACATCCAATAAGAATGCACCCCTAGGTTAAATAGGTTTATACTGTTTGTACTTTTTCTATAGTTTTGTTTTAGACGACACTTTATAGTGTCGTAGAGGGGAATGTAGGAGTTAAATATCTATAATTCCTAAGTAGATATAAATATATAAGAAAATAGTAATTACTGACCTTATTAATCAAGAAACCTAAGGAGGAGTTAATTCTGCTTTTACTCCAAGGTTTCTGCAAACTTTGATTCCTTCAATACAATTAAACGTATATGTGAGTAGAGATAAAGCATTGTTGGATAGGGGGGGATTGTGTGCAGAACCTTGTGTATGTTTACTGAATAACTAACATTGTAGAACCTTGTGTATGTTTATTGACTAACTAGCATTGTGTGTAAAACCTTGTATACATTTATTGAATAACTAGTATTCTGTGTAGAACCTTATACACGTTTACTGAATAACTAAAGTTGTTTGTAAAATATACACTGCTATCACAAGAAAGAGTTACTCATTTGTCAACATTAGTTACAAATCCTTGCAAAAACTGTATAAGAATGTAGGATTTGGAGTAGATCTTTAGTTGAACAACACATTTGCTGTCACTCTGTTTGTTTCACCTCCA
This sequence comes from Discoglossus pictus, assembly GCA_027410445.1. Classification (NCBI taxonomy): domain Eukaryota; kingdom Metazoa; phylum Chordata; class Amphibia; order Anura; family Alytidae; genus Discoglossus; species Discoglossus pictus. Next base: position 34,543,381 of record CM050172.1, on the reverse strand, counting down.
AGCTTGTATTAAACCGAAAATACAGAGTTTTCGTGTCCTATCTTATTCTTCTGGGGGCGAGGGCGAGTCAGTGAAAATGTTTTTCTTCAACAACAACCTGTTAATATGATATGTTAAGATAACATTGATAACTAAATATTGTTAGATTCATATACACACAATATTTTAGTTCTTCTGACAAACCTGTTCACATGTCCCGAGCCTGGAGCTCCATCCGTCTCCATAGTGAGTCTCGCTGCCGGTGAAACTTCCTTTGCTGTTGATGCTAAGTGGCTCCCAGGGCCCAGAGATAGATCTGTCGGTTGAAATGCCTCTTTCACAAGAAACCTGAAGAACAAAGGGAAACATTAATTAATAAGCACAAAGTAAGTTACGTTATACTGAACTCACTGATAATTCAGGTAGAAGAAGTGAAAAAAGACAAAAACTATTGTAGAAAAACTATGACTATTACAGTTCATGTTTGATTACACTTGTTTCCTACTGAATATTTAATAAAATAATAATTACAGATTACAATAAGATAGTGTTGTTGTTAGATTTTTGCCATTAAGATTTTATAATTTTCTAAAATGTCATCTAGTTCATTAAACTTCAGCCATTATCCATGATTACTGATATACTATTATTTGCATGAAGTTAAAACACTATGTAATTTCCAATAATAACAATAATTTTCTACTAAGGAACATCCCTTCTGTAAGTTTATAGCTCACAAATTTGACCTTCGTTTATCTGTGGCAATTACTAGGTATTTGGAAGGAATCATAGTCCAATTAGCCGACTTATTTGTGTGGCATAAAAACAAAATGAAGAAAAGTACAATAAATGTAAAAATATATATTTTTACCTCCCTAACCCACCCACAACCACTCTCCAGGTTATCACTGATCATCACTGCTATCCCAGCTCTTTAGAAGCTTGCCTATGTAATCCACAAAAACACTACATAACTTGTAAGAATCTGAGCATGTGTAACCCCCAATGATTGAGAGCAATTAGCATGGAGAGTTAAGAAAATATATATAACTACCTGGGGATTTTATTCTGAAGTGGTACACATTTCATTTTTAATTTTTTTACTCACATTATATATTTATCTAATAAACAAAAATATATTATGGAATTAAATCCCACTCTTGCTTTGAAACCACATAGTCTCTTACCAAAAGTACAGGATGAATTGATGATGCAGTTTGGTGTTGACGACTGAAGAGGATCCCGGATCTTACTGGAGGTTCTGTCTTCTTTTGGCAAATGGACACCTGCTCTTTGCACTGTTATTGGATAATAAAGACAATATTCATATGAGACCATCCATTGTGACTGTTACATTCATTCCTGACTCATCATCTGCTGCTCCAATCTAATAACTTCTAAAAACGTTTTCTCTTTATTTCCTATTAAGCACAAATATAAGGCTGATTCAATCAAGATGGTATAATTGGCAAAAAAATAATTTGTGTAACATCTTACAATTTTCTGATAGCATCATTATTGTACATATTCGTAGGCCAAAGGACTGTGTTTCCACCCTTGTCTCCTAACGTAATCACTATGCTGTCCCATTTTCTAATGTCGTTCAGTGCTTTGTTAATCATTTCTCTTTTAGGTTTAATATTGGTAAGTTCTCTGCAGACTAAATTAAGAAAGGTGACAGTTGCAGATGAAATGGTATTTCGATTTCTATACAACCTTGACAAACCAGGCCCTCACCTCCATCAACCAGAGATAATTTACAAATAAATGGTTAGTCTTACTCTACTTTGCAACTAACATTTTGTTTTCTATTTTAGCCAGACTGATAACTCTTTGCAAGCCGGTTTGATTTCCTTGAAGCAGACTCTGTTCCCTTTTTTTGTATAAAGTTTAAATGCTGTGTTTTTTTTTACTGTATCTTGATCTTTAAATCATTGTTAAGCCACATCAGTTGTCCATTTATGTTCAGTATATTTATCTCTCATTTCTTTCTCTCGGTCTAGGCATTGTATGGCTGCCCTTAGACCATTAAAATCGGTCATTTTAAAATTAAGAGTTTTTGTTGGCCCCCAAATATTTGAATTCATTCTCAAATGAGACTGTTTTGTGATCACTGTTTCTCAAAGGTTTCACCATTTGATTTTATATTAATATTATTAATGACTAGCGAATTGCCCGTCAAAAAATGACGGCAATCAAATCGTAAGGTAGCTAATGCTGTTTGGTGTGTAATACTAAAATATATAGTAGATGAATAAATGAATATACTTTACCTATTTTGAAGCATTGTGTTGAAGAGCTGACAATCTGTTTTCATATTGCTGCAGCATTAGTGGCGTGTAGCTGCTGTGTAAGCGTGATGAATGCGTGCAGTGTAAGAGTGTGCGTGCGCGAGACGAAACCGTTAGCGTAGTGGTGTACTTCCGCATTGGCGTAAAATGGCGGGTTATCTGTGTTATGGGTGTTTGCGGATTAGCCGTCGGTGCTTCGTGGTGTTTTTCGAGTTTCGGGTGTTGTTTTGCAAGTGTGTTGTGGTGTTTTTTACGTGTTGAGAGTGCTGTAGCCTCGTTTTCGTTTTGTTCGGCGGCCATTTTTTCTCTCGCATATCAAATTTTTTATTGTCCAAACTCTTTTATTTTTATTGAAACGAAGGTGTAAGTTGCATTTTTGAGGTCCTGGATGCTCCCTGTTGCTGTAGGTAAGTTTTTTATGTATGTGCTGTGTGTATGTATTGTGTTTTTAATTTTGTAATGTTCGCGAGTTGCGTCCGAGTGTTGCGAGGCTGTAATGCGTGTGAACGTGTGTGGTATGGTGTTTGCGAGTGTCGTAATGTGTGTGCCGTGTTATTTGCGTTGCGACGTTTATGGCCTCCAGCCCATGATGCCATGTCCCCCCAGGCTAAGCCTTCATGTCCCCCAAGGCCAGGCCTTCATGGGCCCGATCAGACCCATCAGACTACTTACATTCATCGAAGCTGTTCAGAAAATGTGCAGGCAGGGGAGACATGGCGGAGGTGAATTGAGATGCTCCAATTAATGTAAGTAGTCTGATGGGTGTAATGGGGCATGGAGTTCTGCTCCCTCTCTCCAGCGGCGGGGTATTGTGGGGAGGAGGTGGCTGCAGGGCCTCAGCGTGAGCAACGGGCTGTACGCTGCGAGCAAGGGCCTCAGTTGCTGGGATGGAGCGCCTTTGGCGCTCCATCCCAGCAACTGAGGCCCTTGCCCGCGCCCCTCGCTACGCGATATAATGTGTAAATATATATATAATATAATGTGTGTATATATAAATAAATAAATATATTATATAAATATAATGTGTATATATATATATATAATGTGTATATATATATATATATATATATATATATATATATATATATGTTGTATAATGTAAATAAGAAGCCATCTAGAGTATATTGATTTCACATAAAAGTCCAGGTCCTCAGAGATAATCCTCCCTACCACAATATTTAAATATATATACATTAAATGTGACACATAAACTTTAAAAAAACAGTTCTATCTTTCCATTTGTTTTTGCAGAGTGAGACAGATTTACATACACAGCTATATTATATATTAGACTCGCCCCCTAATGTGCTGAGTGGCTACTGCTTGTGCTGCTGAGCATTCTGGGACTTGAAGTTTTGTGCAGTGAGTTCTGGTACACCCACTTCCGTTTTTTTATTAGCGCGACGCGAGGGGCCGCGGGCTCAGGTAAATACAGTGATTGAGTATCCAGTTGGTGACCAGGAGGGCCTCAGTTGCTGGCATGGAGCGCCTTCGGCGCTCCATGCCAGCAACTGCGGCCCTCGCAAGCGTGAGCAACGGCTTAAGCAAGCTCGTATGCTCACAACTATATATGTGATGGATACATGCTAATAGGTTCTTGTATAATCTGGGCCATATAATGATCTCTGAGTGTACTCCATAACCTGCTCCTCTTAGCTGAACTGCTGGTCTCATTCATTCAGTTTAGTTAAAATCTCCCATTATTAGAACTTGACGATGCTTAGCTGCATGTCGAAACTGTAATAATAATTAGAATTCCTGACTTTCAATTATATTTGGGTGTTTATAGCATATTCCTACCAATATTCTTTTGGAATTTGGAAAATTTGCTCCACTGTTTGACTCCGCTCACAAACGGATTCAACATTATTGCTAGTTACACCATAAATAACTTCATTGACTATAGGTTTAAATTCAGGCTTAACATACAGACAAACCCCTCCTCCTCTTTTACTATTGCCCCTATATTTACTAAATAGGTTATAACCGTCCAAATGAATCATCTAGCCATGAGAGTCACCCCACCACAATTCAGTAATGCCTATTAAGTCCCATTTCTCATTTACTGCTAATAGAGCTAACTCTCTCATTTTCATTGGCAAGCATGCATTTATGTTGCTATGACTATGCAGTTTTGAAGTGCTTTCCACGGTACCCGGAGTTGAGAGCGCACAAGACGTGCACGCCGCCAAGTGTGCTCCCAGGAAAGCGCACAACCAACACCAGCGCTCTCCAAAACGGCAGTGGGCATAGGGTGAGGTGGCATGGGGATAGTCACCCAGCAGAGGTGAGACAGCTGTGTGAAAGGGGATAGGGAGAGGTGGCACTTACCTCATCCACATCACTATGCCTTGCAGGAGGACTGGCAAGTCATAGTGATGTTGATGAGGTAAATGGCACCCCGATTACGGTGAAAGGGGGAAATAGAGGAAGAGAGTGGAATGGGGAGATTGGGGATAGAGAGAGATGGGAAGGAACATAGAGAGAAAGAGGAGGAGGAGAGAGAGAATAATGGGGAGAGAGATGAGTGGTGAAGGAAATGGAGAAAAGAAAGAAATGGGGAGAAGATAGAGAAGACAACTGCTGTTTCATCAAGGGGCGCTGATGTTGGTGCGCGCATTTGTCAGGCAATCTGGGCGCGCACATGGTGGCGCGCACGTCGCGTGCGCACAGAAGTTGTGCCACCGCCTTGCACTGTACTTGATTTACCTAGACTCACACTTAATGCATGGTAATCTTATTACTGGCTATTAACCACCTCCACAATCTCAATGCCCATTATGAACAAGAAAACAGGTATAAGGGGACATTAGCTCCATGGTGGTTAATTGACTGGTATTTGGAGGGCATTGAATAGGGGCTATGTTATCTGCCCTTGTTGTAATTCTTTTTCTCTCTGCAATCCAGACTTACCTAATTCAAATTAGTGAGATTCAACAGGAAATAGCAAATCCAGTTTTCACAAGGGTTCCTTCACACCCGATCCCTTGCTCTCCCATGAACCCCAATCTACATAACCATGGGGGTTCCATTGAGATCCCCATGGTATTTAATCTATTTACCAAGTGTCATAGGGGCCCTTAAAGGACCCAGTGGCACCTAAAATGTAACCCTCACCACAGGGGTCCCTAACAGACACCCTCTTGCATAAAGAGTTAACCCAGATTCCACAAGGAGCTTCTAGGACCCCCATGGTACATCTAATTATTAACCCCTGCTGCGGAGGTCCTTGAAGGACCCTCACAGCGTCTAAATATTAATTGCAATCCATGGCGTTCCTTAAAGGGCCCCCCATTGTATAACAATTAACACCCCCAACATACCAGGGGATCTATAAAGATCCCCATAGTATCCCCATTAACCCCCTAACTACCATGGGGTAATGGTGTTATGGTGTTGCTTAAAGGACCTCCATGGTAACTAAATTACCATGGAGGATTGGGTGTGAGCGGGGAAGGAGGCGATCAGGAGTGAATAGGTAAGGGGAAAGCAGCCCCAAGGGCATTTTTATGACTTTGTAGGTATTATAGAGAGAAATATTTCAAGTTATGAGTTATAAGTAGTTTTGAGAAAAATGGAACTGAAAAGAGATTTAGTGCAGAAGCAACTCATAATATTACTGATATGAACAAAAGCATTAGGAAAGCTTCCTGTAATTTGCATGTCTGCTTTTTTTTCATATTTTACAGGTGGCTCACTCACAATCTTGAAAAAAGGGGTGAATAGCATAGTTAGTAAAATTACTTATCCCTTTTTAGTGGTGTAACTATACGTTAGAGCAGGTTAACTATCTAAGTAAAGGTTATAGAGCTTGGCTTGTTTGCCAGATACTCCTCCACGTTTGTTTTTGTCACGGATACTGAGCTCTGTGATCTGATTGGCACATAAAGGCAGGTACTAACTAGCTCAAGAGCCAATCAGATTACAGTTGAATTGTAAGTTGTGACAGGTACAGCTCACATTACCCTACATACAGAGGTCATATTAAAGGTTTATATTAAAGAGCTGTCTTAGAGCAGGCTAACTATTCATGTGAACGTTATAGAAGCTTAGCTCATTTGCCAGTTTCTACTCCATGGTTGTGAACAGTTGAGGCTGCCATTTTTAAAATGTTTTTTTGTCACTGGCACTGAGCTATGTGATCTGATTGGCTCTTAAGTGTAGGTACTAGCTCAAGAGCCAATCAGATTGCAGAAGAGTTCAAAGTTACAGCTCACATAACCTAACATACAGAGGTCATAGCATCAAATGACCGGTACAAATATAGTAACATTGAACAAACAAAGTCTATGATGAGGACAGAGGAAAATAATCTTTCTTTATAGGAAAAAATATCAGTTTCTTTTACCTGTTGGTGCCAGACTTGCTGTTATAGCTATTTGCAAGAAGATCCAGTCAGTCAGTAATGATGGCAGTCAAGACAGACTGTTCCCTGGAAGGTCTCGTTATGGAAATAGAAAGCTATGAAGAATAGTCAAATATTTGATGGAGGCCAGGAGTCACCTCTTCCTCTAGCTACAAAAAAATACAAAATGTTAAGTGTTAATATTATTGTCTGTTGTATACTGAGAGTGTTACAGTAAACCAGCAAGGAGAGCAAAGCAGAGTTAAGTTGAACCACATAATGGAATAGTATTGTAAGGTCTGAGAGGGATTTAGAGAATATGATGACATAGAGGGAGAATAGTGAGGCAGAGTGGAGTAAAGTCATATGAGATTTGTAAACATTGGTTTTATGAACTTGAAGAGGCCTTAGTCTAATTATATGGTTGAAGTTATAGCAATATAAGATTGTTCCTCATATTGTGTCCTTCGTCTCTATTATTACATCTCATTACTCCTCTGCCTCCATCTTTTCTATGAATATATCCTCATAGTTTTCTATTTGCATAGGCTCTTCAGGTTGGGCACGACATTTTTACAGATTAGCCATCTTCCTACGAAAAAACAAAATATTAATATTCACTCATTCATTTATCTATCTATCATATAGTCCACGTAATTGTATCTATAATATAGTCCACGTAATATAAGAGAGAAGGTGACATTGAATAAACCTTCAAATATATGGTAATCATCCAGAAAAATAGGAATTCAAGAACTAGATATAATCTTTATATAAGGTTACATGATGTGAAACTTATGAACTTCTACTTTAGATAGTAGGTTAGTGGAATATCTTTCCAGCTGAAGTATTAGTGCCTTGGACCTTTGCTGCATAATTTAATACTAAGCTTTTATATAGATACAATTGGCAGGCTAGATGGATTGTTTGGTTTGCATTTGTGGTGAAATTTATGTTTTGTTTATTTAATACTTGAAGGCAAAATCATTTGTTTACTTTTTACCTGTTTGTGACCCTGTTAAGTCTTGGGTCCTTCCTTCACTCCTGAGAATAAATTAGCAGAAGAAATTAGTGTATATCACAGTACAAGAAGGTGCTGTGGTAGAAGAGGTTGCAGGCCTCCTGCTCCTATTGTGGTAAAACAAATACAAAATATTAATATTATGGGAGAGTGATGTATAATAAAGATTGTTTCTTTTTCAAGTCAATTTGTTCCTCACCTTCCAGAAGAGGAGGTACTGGGCCTCGTGCTAATTTTGTGGCTAAAAAAATACAAATATTAATATTATGGCAGAGTGATGTATAATAATGAGCCTCATTCAATTGCGGCATTGGGAGATCCGGGCTTCCGTAAGGGAGGCCGCAAGTTATTTTGCTATTCAATGGGCGTCATTTTTCGGACTCCGCCTGGGTTATGGGCTCCGCCCTCTGATTTGTTGCGATGGCTAACATCGCAAGTTCAAAGCCATCGAAACCTTTGATCTTTCCTGGCTGGAAGAGTTCCGATCGCTAAAATTGCGAATCGCTATCCAGTTGCTCCGATTCCCCCTCCCTAACCACTCTGCCAAGGCTGTGCCAAGGCCGCAAATGGCAAAAGTCGGTACACAAGTCACGGATTCCAAGGAGGACTCGCAAAGGGCTCAAAGACATGTCCGGAGCACTTTAAATGCAAATAAAAAATCCATACTGTACTTCAAAATACGGGGAAAGTGATGAAAGACATTAGAATTAATTGCACAACAGCCTCAAGCCCGCAAATCGGCAATCAAAAATTATTAATTTGTCGGTTTCAATTCAGGGTTGGATCGATCATGGGAATAAATGAGTTAATACATACCAGGCCACCCACATGGACTATAACATTGACTTTATTCATATCTATTGATGTGTACATTGCGGGTTTGTGGGGCCGATCGGATATCGAACCCCGAATCTCTAGTTGATTGACATGTCATCGTCATGTTTTACTGACATAATGATGACAGGCTCCATTTCTATTGGCTGTTTCTAACTCGGGAGTTAGGGCCTTGCTTAATTGATCATGTTCCCGCCCTGAAATGCTATTGACGATTGCATGGTTTACAGTTTTGGCTTTCGGGACGTAACTTGCGGGCTTGATCAATTGAACAGCAGCGCAAGTCTAGCATGCTGTGGGCCCCCAGCAGGCCCACAGACATACAGCCTACATCCCGGAAGTTGTGGCTTCCGAATTGATTGAGGCTCAAGGTTGTTTGTTTCTCAGGTCAGTTTGTTCCTCCCCTTCCAGAAGAAGAGGTTTCAACTTTCCTGCCCTTGTTCTGACAACAACAAAAAATATAAACTATTAATATTATTGGAGAGTGATATATATAGTAAATGAACATGGAGAGGAAAGGAGTATCTAGATGAAGCATAGTGTGGGAAAGGGACTGTGAATGAATATGTAGGGATAATGTGCAACAATGCTACATTATAGAAAGGGTAGCAGATAAGTGGAAACTTCTACCAATAAGGAAGTACAAGGGGAAAGCAGTAAAATAGTTCAAGCATGCCTGGTGAAAAAAAGGTCAACCTCTTCGATTGTTTAAGCATGTATGGAGATATACTGAGCACAGTTTTTGGTTCATATCTGCTGTCAAATCTATTTTTGTATTTTAATTACACTGGGAACAAATATTAATTTGTTTACTGTACCTTGTTGGGACGCTCCAAGTGATGTATTATAAGGTTATGTCTTTCTCAAGTCTCTTTGTTCCTCACCTCCCAGAAGTTAGGGTCCTATGACTCCTGTCCTTGTTCTGGGAAAAAAAAAAAAACATATCAAGTATTAATATTATGGGAAAGTGATGTATATAGTATAGTAAATGAACATGGAGAGGAAAGGAGTATCTAGATGAAGCATAATGTGGGAATGGGACTGTGAATGAATCTGAATGAATCTACATAAGCACTCCATCAAAAAGCACCCCAGTTGATCACTCAATACAAAACCTGAAATTGAAAATACTTGAATTTCCAAAAGAAATGAAGGACATAAATACATTTGAAATGAAGATTATCACATTGTGCAACACTAAAGACTACAGGACTTAACAATGCATTGGGGCTTATCATCCAAGGATAGACACTTTAATACAAGACTTTAGCACAAAGTCCATCTAGACATGCTCTTGTGGCTCATAACTCTTAACAGTGCTGCTTTTTTATTGTAGAAAGTATAGATTATCCATAAAACCACAGAATAATGTACATGACCATCAATTATAGTAGATTAAATGGAGAAGCAACAAAAGTGGCCCCCACTAGTTCTTCCATAAGGTCACTTACCTGTGAGGCTTGGCAGATGATGGATCCCTCCATGCTCCTCCTTTCCTGGTCAGTCAGTCTTTCCCTATCGGTCTCTATCTTACTATCTAGCTGTCTGGTCTCTGTCCCTATCTAACGCTGTTGGGTCTGTGTCCCTATCTAACTATCTATCTGTTGCGTCTTTCCCTATCTAACTATCTGTCTATAAGTCAGTCCAATTTTTTTTAGATGTTTGTATATTTTTAATAAGCCAGTCAGTAAGTCAGTTGTCTGTCGTCCCCTATCTAATCTAACAAAGCTATCTATAAAAATCTATCTAACAGAGCTATCTATAAACCAAAATAAAGAATTAGGGAAGGTTAGATCCCAAATGAAAGGCCTCAGCGCTCGGTATACTGCAAATAAAATGCAAATAAAATGTAGTCTAATTTGAGGTACCGTATTTATCGGCATATAACACGCACCGGCGTATAACACGCACCTCCTTTTAAGAAGGGAATTTCAGGGAAAAAAAAAATTCAAATAAAGAACTTTGAAGCAAAATCCTCAACCTCCCTCCTCATCCTCAACCTCCCTCCTCATCCTCCCTCCTCAACCCGATCCTCAAACCCCCCATCCTCAAACCCCTCCTCCACCCCCCATCCTCATCCTCAACCCCCCTCCTCATCCTCAACCTCCCCTCCTCATCCTCAACCCCCCCTCCTCATCCTCCCTCCTCAACCCCCTCTCAACCTCCCTCCTCAACCCCCCAATCCTCATCCTCCTTCCTCAACCCCCCTATCCTCATCCTCAACCCCCCTCCTCATCCTCAACCCCCCTCCTCATCCTCAACCCCCCTCCTCATACTCAACCCTCTCCTCAACCTCCCTCCTCATCCTCCCTCCTCAACCCCCTCCTCAACCTCAACCCCCCTATCCTCAACCCCCCTCCTCATTCTAAACCCCCCTCCGCATTCTAAACCCCCCTCCTCATTCTAAACCCCCCTCCTCATTCTAAACCCCCCTCCTCATTCTAAACCCCCCCTCTCCTCAACCTAAACCCCCCTCCTCCTCAACCTAAACCCCCCTAAATACACCCCCCTCACTTACCTGCTTCTGCTCCGGTCTCCGCTCCTTGACACAGTGACGTCACATGTGCGCCAGTGCGCCACGTCATTAGCATATACCGGGTGTCGGGGGGTTTAGGTTGAGGAGGGGGGTTTAGGTTGAGGAGGGGGGGGGGTTTAGGTTGAGAGGGGGGGTTAGATTGCGGAGGGGGTTTAGTGTGAGGAGGGAGGTTGAGGATGAGGAGGGTGGAGGGAATATCGGCGTATAACACACACCTATGATTTGCCCCCTAATTTCAGGGAGAAAAAGTGCGTGTTATACGCCGATAAATACGGTATATATTTCAGTCAATCGAGTATACACTCTTCGAGAATATCAATTTCCTACTAAGTCTTTCCAGTGTCTATTTCTGTTGACGTCAGTAGATGTATCTGTATTTGGAGAATTGCTGCTTCTTGATATACACAGGTCCCAGTGGTGTATCTAGAAGAATATATGAAAAAAGAGATGGGGTTAGGGAGAAAGCACAAAAGGAACTCCTAGTGCAAATTATTACAAAGGACTTGATTGTCACAACTCGATCAATTGGTCTCTCATCTGAGTTTACCTCAAAGTGTATGAGGTATTAATGATCATATAAAGTAATCCAGTTAATTTTTTCACTGTATTTCCTCCAATATTCACTTTTCGTTACATGGTTCAATGATGTTACATAGTTACATAGTATTTAAGGTTGAAAAAAGACTTTCAGTCCATCAAGTTCAACCTTTTAAGATCTCCTTTGATCTGCAATATGCAGATTAACTATTAATTCATTTGTTGTTAATTAATTATTAATCAATTATTTAATGTTTTTTTTTTGTTTGTTTGTTTTTTTATTATTATTAATTAGTCCAGAGGAAGGCAAATAGAGTAAAAAAAACAAAAAAAACAAGCAAGACTTAGCCAATTGTCTAAAGGGGAAATGTTAAAAATTTGGATCATTGCTGTCTCTCTAATTATCCATGATAACCCTGAATACCCCTTTTAATTAGAAATAAATCTAGTCCCCTTTTAAAGTTATCTATCGAATCCGCTGTCACCACCTCCTCTGGTAGAGAATTCCACAGATTAACCACCCTTACTGTGAAGAACCCTTTTCTTTCTTTGAGGTGGAATCTTTTTACTTCTAACCTCAAGGGATGTCCTCTTGTCAGTTGAAAACCTCTTGGCACAAAAAGCTCCCCCGACAAATCTTTATACTGACCCTGGATGTATTTATATAAGGTAATCATATCTCCTCTTAGACGCCTTTTTTCTAGAGAAAATAAGTTTAATTTGGTTAGTCTTTCTTCATAACTTAGCCCCTCCATTCCCCTTATTAGTTTGGTTGCCATTCTCTGTACCTTTTCCAGCTCTAAAATGTCCTTTTTATTAAGTGGTGCCCAAAATTGTACTCCATATTCCAAATGAGGGCATACTAGAGATTTGTATAGTGGCAGAATTACATTTGCTTCCCTGGCTTCTATACCCTTCTTAATACATGCTAATATTTTATTTGCCTTTGCAGCTGCTGCTTGGCTTTGAGCACTGTTACCTAGGTGGTTGTCCACAAGCACTCCCAAATCCCTTTCAATATCTGATACACCTAGATTTGCTCCATTAAGATTATAAATTGCATGGCTATTTTTCCTTCCCAGATGCATAACCTTACATTTATTCGTATTAAATCTCATCTGCCATTTAGATGCCCATTCCTCAATTTTATGTAAATCCCCTTGGAGGGAAAGCACATCATTTTCTGATTGAATTACCTTGCACATCTTTGTGTCATCAGCGAAAATGGAGACCCCATACTCCAATCCTACCTCTAAGTCATTAATAAATATGTGGTATGCCAACTCCCAAAGCTTCAGTCTTTTCAACATTAATTTGTAGGCCCGACAGGGCGCCAAAATCGCCTAGAGTTGACAACAAAGCAGGAATCGATGTTGACGGTTCCGTTAATGTGCAAAGAAGGTCATCCGCAAAGAGCGAAAATTTCAAATGGTGAAGACCCACCCGCATTCCCTGTATCTCAGTGTTGCATCTAATCTTTTGAGCCAAAGGCTCAATCGCCAGCACAAATAGCAGTGGAGATAGTGGGCATCCCTGCCGGGTCCACCTCTGGATGGCTATAGAGATGTTCTCTGTTCCCGGGAGTTTCAGGCAGGCCTGCAGATTTTTGAACAGCGTTCTAATGAGTTGTACGATTCTCCCTTCAAATTTGGCCAGCACTGCGTATAGATACGACCACACCAGTGTGTCTAAGGCTTTTTCCATATCGAGGGCTAACACACAGAGGGAGGATTTGCACTGGGAGGCCAAGTGGATGACATTCATGGATCTCCTGATGTTATCCGCTGTCTGCCGATGTTGAACGAAACCTGTTTGATCCTTGTGGATCAGATCTGGGAGGAATCCTAAGATCCTGTCTGCAATAATTTTGGCTAGCAGTATAAGGTCCCCATTTATAAGGGATATAGGCCGAAAATTCTTTGGGTCTAATGGGTCCCTGCCTTCTTTGGGAAAGGCAATTAAGTCCGCCCTGTTTATCTCCGGGGTCATTGGTTCCTCATTTAGGATGGAATTAAACAGTTGGCAGAGGTATGGTGCTAGAATATACACAAAAGACTTGTAGTAAGAGCTGGTAAAGCCGTCAGGGCCGGGGGCCTTCCCTGGTTTCAAGTTGGTGATGGTTTTTAATATCTCCTCTACTGTTATATCTGAGTTAAGAGTAGCCACGTTCTGGTCTGAGACTTTGGAAAGGTCGCAGGAATCTAGGTAAGACCTGAGAAGATTCGAGTTCGGTTGCTGCTTCATGGAGTTAATCGAGCTATAGAAATCCACAAACGTTCTCTTGATGACATTTTGGCTAACCGTTATCTTCCCCTGTGCAGTTCTGATCCGCAATATCTTAGACTCTGCTATCTTAGACCGCAGCTTCCTAGCTAATAAGGAGTCTGGCTTGTTGGCTTTGGAGTAAAATAGATGCGTGGTTCGCCTAAGGGCTTTCTCCGTTTTGTGGGAGAGTACTAAGTCTAACTCTAGCCAACACTGATCTATCATCTGGCGAAGTCTGGAAGAGGGGCATGATTGGTTCCTTAACTCTAAGTCCTGCAGCTTGATGGTGAGTTCCTGCTCTTTGAGTTTACGTTGCTTTTTAAAAGCAGAAGCCAACTTAATGCAGGAGCCCCGGATAAAGGCCTTATGGGCCATCCATACCCAGCCTATGTTTGAGTTACCCGTCCTATTGCACTCAAAGTAAAGGTGTAGATCCTTTTCAATATGTTCTGACAGCTCAGGATGGAAGGTTAGGTTGAAATCCCCTCCCATCACCATCATGTTGCCAGAGTGAGGCTTCAATAGCCTTAGGATATGCAGTAGTGATTTGCGTGGTGCACGGGTGGGAGCATAAAAGGAGATGAGGGATCTATTAGTCTCCAGGACAGTTCCATGGAGTATTACATAGTGTCCCTCTTTATCCACTACTTTAGACTCTAGCTGGAAGGAGAAATTGCGATGAATCAGTATCGAGGCCCCCGCTTTTTTGGTAACTTGGGTAGAGGAATAACAGGTAGGATAGTCCCTGCTAAGATAATTAGGAATATGTTTGCAAGCAAAATGTGTTTCCTGCATGAATATAATCGATGGCTTAAAATCTTTGTAGTACATAAAGGCCTTCCTTCTTTTGAACTGGGAGTTAAAGCCATTACAAGTGTATAGTGTGGGGCTATGTTGTCCAGTGATCTTACCTTGTCCTGTAGAGGACCCACCAAGGAGAGAGCGGCCGGGAGGGAGCCGGTACCCCACACCCCACCTGAAATCCAAGCACGGCCCACTTTGGCACGGAGATGGAGAGAGTACACCAGGGGGAAAAGGGACAAAAATGAAAGACGTAATAACAACTTTGTAACTTTTTGCAATTAGTAAAACTAAACATTCATAAAAACAGAATGATTCCTTCAAGCACATCTTCCTACACCAGTCGTCTTATCCTGGCACCTCGGGGAAGGATGAGTGGACCTGCCACTCTTCCAAAGGACCCCAATAGGAAGGGGTTGGTAAATTCCAGGGGAGGAACCGAGAGAGAAAGCAACAAATCAGAGTATGTGGGGAAGTCTTTCCGGATCTAGGAATCCTTATGTAGTAAAAACAATAGAACCAACAGCCAAGTCATCCCTTAGGGATATAAAGCATCAGAGCTTAAAAATAGGTAAAAAAACTTGATATTCAGTCTCTTGATAGAAAACCGTCTATAGTTCCAAGAGGAGCAAGATTCTGTACAGCCGCGCTCTTGTCTTTTTTTGCTGTCTTCTGGTCACAAGCCGCTTGCATCTGGGTCCTCTGAGACCGCCTCATTCAACGCCTGGGTAGGCCGGGTCTGGGGTGAGGATGTGAGGCCTGCCGCTGTAATCTCAGTTGTCTGAGCCCGAGCTTTATACGGGACAGTTGACCATTACCGCTTGTCGTTGGGACCTGGCCTTTCCCGCCGGGGGTCTGATCTCCCGTCCCCTTCTGCTTCCGGGACCATGTGAAGAGATTGGAGGATTGCTCAGCCGTCTTCAAGTGAGCGGGCAGTGTATGGTTTGCCCTTGTACTGGAATACCAGGGCAAAGAGGAAGCCCCACCGATACTGAATGTTGTGTTGAATCAGCACTCCCAAGACCAGCTTCATGTCTCTGCGCTTGGCCAGCGTGATGGGGGAGAGGTCGGCGAAGACAAGAAGTGGAGCATTATCAGGCCCCTTGATATCTGGGGAGTTGCAGGCTTCTACTAATACCAAGTCTCTTGTTTGTTGCCAAGGAAATCAGATGATAACATCTCTGGGCACCTCCAAATTTCTTGTCGCCCCTAGGGCTCTATGGGCCCTTTCAATTTCCAGCCGATAGGCCGGGACCTCCGGTAGGATCGTGGCCAGTGTCTCTGAGACATATTACTTCAGATCCTGAACCGCTCTGGGAATCCCTCTCATTCTTATGTTGTGGCGTCTCGAGTGGTTCTCAAGGTCTTCGTACTTATCTTCCAAGGCCGTAATTCGAGAGGAGTTCTGATGAATCTCCCGCCTATCCCGCTCTTGTGCCTCAACGATCTGATCGGTGGTCTCTTCAAGCAAGTGGGTCCTTTGGCTCAGTTCATGAATATCTTTCTTGATGGCATTAACTGTTTTGGTCATGTATGCTTGTAATAGACCCTCAATCTGGGCCAAGGAGCTTTTAGAGAGGTTCATGTCGGGGTGGGGTGGGTCTACAAGGCCATCATCCCCCGATTCTCCCGAAGGGTCTGATGCCACCTCCTTCGTTGCTCCTGGAGAATTGCAGAAATCTGTAATTCTTTTTGTTGGTAGGGCTCTCTTATTTCTCCCCATTTCTTGCCATCTTGTGACGTGTAATGAATTGAACATAGGATCAGAGTGTACCAAAAAATTGTCCTATGGATCCTATTTAGGAATCCTTGAACAACCAACCAAGGTTGTACAGAAACACCTTTTATGCAGCCTTTATTTTAATTATTATTGCAACATACTAATTTAAAAAAATCAATCTTAATTTGTACATTTAAAATATTGTTAAAAATGCAACGATTAAAAAAATCATATTAAACCCAAGGTTTTTAATCCTTTGGGTTTTTTGACATCCAGCAAATTATTAAAGGTTTATTTAGGTTTTATTTTTGTTGTTATTATATTCTTTGCTTTGATCACAGCTTTTTTATTTAATTACTTTATTATGCTTAAGTCAATAAAATATTTTGTTTTTCAATTCAACTGTATTTGTGTATTTTTGGTAATTTTTTTCCTTGATCAAATCCTTATCAGGTACCCTGGATTTTAATTTACATAAGATTAAGATTTTTACATAAGATTAAGATAAGATTTTATAATCCTTTTATCTGTTTATAGTTTTGTTTATTCATACAGCACTTCACTTGAGTATATGCTTTAGGTGCTTTTATGTTTCTTTTGTGTTAATCTTTTACCCTGTTTATTTACGTTAATTCGTGATTCTATTACTTAAAGTGCATTTTAATTCAAATTGTACTATTCAAAACTGTTATCTTAAAGTGCTTGTGCTATTGTGACTCAGTGCTAATTTATTCTTATATTGTTGAATTAACCTTTTACCTTGTGACGGTTAGTTTGTCACAGTCACTACTTTACCTTATTCATTTATAGTGCTGGTGCTGTGCTATTTTAAAAAAATTATACACTCCTGATTTTATGCTGTATCTTAAACTGTAGGTTTCATTAATGCTTCTGTCTATTAGTTTTTTAAAAGAAGGTAGTGTCCTCCTTTTTCTTCTGTTTTTCTGCTTTAATTATGCTTTTACTCCTTTTTCTTGCTTTTCTATTTTCTTATTCTTGTATATAACTCTGTTGTTACTATATTGTAAACTTGTGGTGAACGAATTGGCTTCCTATCATTCTTTTAAGTTAGTAGTGGTCCTGGAGCTATAGAGCTATATCTATCATGCTCCACGCTATGTTGGCGTGGTCTGCGCTGTGATCGAGCTTACTGATGATGTCACAATCTCCCGACACGCGTTTCGTGAGGCTCTATCAGTCTCTCACTCATCAGGGGCTGGATGTTCGGGGTCCCAGCAGGCGGTCAAAATATTTTAGTAAGCCAGCTGTTTAGTGATAGTACGGTTGCCAGTTATAGTTTCCTGTGCTGCTGTGCTAGCAATCCATTAGTACCCCCCTCCGGATGAGATTCAGTCCCAGGGGCGCATTGCTTTAGGCATTGGCCTCACTGGACACATGCCCTTGACATATAAAAAAACTTGATATATAAGGTGTTGAGGACACGGCCAATCAGGCTCCCCAATGGCAGTGTAGCAGGATATAGTCCCAGACAAAAGTAATAAGAAAAATGACTCTTGTGGTATATTGTGTGTTACCACTGTTGTCAGAAATTATGATGATTGTAGGCAGGCCAGTAGGGGTGCAAGCAGTACAAAAACAGGCCACTGGATGGCAGCAGTGCTCCTCTAGTACTCTTAATGTTAGGGGATCTTTTCAAGAAACCACCTTAAATTGCTTATTATTCTTATCTATTTTTCTGGGTTATGCAGCTGTCCTTTCCAGCCCACTTTTGTGTCAGGCTGATCAGGCACCAATCAGGTAGATGATGTTAGTTATGGACTTCTGTATGCTTGTATGAGGGCCTCTGGAGTAGTAGCAGGGCAAGCAGACTCCTGGAATTTTGTCTGTCATGCCCTCTTCCAAAATGGCGGCTTCCCGTTCTGCTGTCTAGTTGTCAGGTCTATTCTGGGCTCTGCTCTAGTGCTGGCTTGCCCACAGGGGGTAATGGCTTGGAAGGTTCAGGACTTTGTCCCACTTGGGTGCAATAGGGCTCTCTTGGCTTTGCCTCCCCTCACTGGATCCCCCACCATACCTTGCTCCTGGCAGAACAGCAGCTGACCTTCCTCTTGGCAGCCCTCTCTCTGTTGCAACACAAAATGGCGGCCGCGTTTTCGCAGGCTTTTTGCCTTCAGCAATGGCGGGGTCTAGGCACCATCATCCGTGCCCCTCACCTCCCAGGCTCCGGCCGACGTCACCAGGGGTCCTCCGGGGGCCCTATCCAGGTACACTTCCTCACCACCTCCTTGCTCCTAGCCGTGGCTGCTTCTGGCCTTCATCTGTGCAGCCTTCACTCTGGTGCGGCACAAAATGGCTTTTAGCTCCCGGCTATGGTGGGGTCTGGGAGCCGTCACCACGGGTCCTCCGGGGGCCCTGTCCGGGTCCGTTGCCTCAACACCTCCTCCAGACGGCGGTCGGTGCCAGGGGTCTCGCTCTCCTGCCTGCAGGTGTCGCTGGGTTGCTCTGGTCTCCACGCGGGGCAGCTCCCGCCGCCTCGCCCCGTCTCTTCCCCTTGTCTGTCTGCTAAGGCGTTAGGGTCTATGGAGAGTGAAGAGTCGGGAGCAGGGCTGGGTCCTCCGATCCGCCAGGGCCTTCCTCTTCTGCCTTTGCGACGTTGGGCCAGGGGAGGGCCGGGCACTGCGCCGAGTGCTGTGGTTGCCTCTTAGGCTCTGTGAGTGTTGCATAGCCCCTGACCCCCCTTGCGTCGTATTAATCTGCTGCGGGGGCGAAGCAGGTGAGAAGGATGCTAGGCAGGGGTCAATTGGGGTGACTTTCCCCCTCTGAAAAATGAAAATTAAGCCCTTTCAAGAGCAGAGCTCATCCCTGGCACGTCTGCTCAGTGTGCCCGGTAGCCACGCCCACCCCCAAGTGTCCTTTTCTTTAACTGCAGTGGACCTTTAATCCTTAAGGACTTTTCTTGCGCTGCCCCTATTCTATGGAACTCCTTACCTCGCTCCACTAGACTAGCTCCATTGTCCAGCCTCAAAACCTCACTAAAAACACATCTGTTTAAAGAGGCTTATCACCTTCCACCCTAACAGGCACAACAGTTCTCTAACCCTCCCTTACCACACCCAAAACCTTTAAATTGTAAGTTTGCGAGTTTTCAATCTTGCATCCTCAACCCCCTCCACAACCTCCCTCCTCATCCTCAACCTCACTCCTCATCCCCCCATCCTCCCCCCTCAACCCCCATCCTCATCCTTCCCCTCAACCCCAACCCCCCTCCTCAACATCAACCCCCTCCTCACCCCCCCTCAACCTCAACCCCCCTCCTTAACCTCAACCTACCTCCTCATCAACACCCCATCCTCAACACCCCCATCGTCATCCACAACCCCCCCATCCTCATCCCCCTCCTCACCCCCCCTCAACCTCAACCCCCCTCCTCAACCTCCCTCCTCATCAACTCCGTCCTCAACCCCCCCATCCTCATCCTCATCCCCCATCCTCATCCTCAACCACCCCCTCCTCACCCCCCTCAACCTCAACCCCCCTCCTCAACCTCCCTCATCCTCATCAACCGCCCCTCAACCTCCCTCCTCAACCTCCCTCCTCCTCATCAACACCCCTCCTCAACCCCCCATCCCCCTCCTCACCCCCCCTCAACCTCAACCCCCCACCTCAACCTCAACCTCCCACCTCCTCATCAACCCCCTCCTCACCCTCCCTCAACCTCAACCCCCCCCTCCTCCTCACCAACCACCTCCTCACCCCCGCAACCTCAACCCCCCTCCTCAACCTCCCTCCTCCTCCTCATCAACCCCTTCCTCACCCCCCCTCAACCTCAACCCCCCTCCTCACTTTCTCCCCTCTAAATACCTCCCCATCACTTACCTGCTTCCTCTCCGGCCGCTGCTCCGTCTTGACCCCGGCACGCTTGTGACGTCACAGGCGCGCCGGGTCATTAGCATATACCAGGTAAGTTGGGGGAGGTATTTAGAGAGACACAGGGGGATAGAGAGACAAGGGGGGGGGGTTAGAGAGACACTAGGGGGAGTGACTCGAGTATAAGCCGAGTGGGCCCTTTTTAGCCATAAAAAAGGGCTGAAAAACGTGGCATATACTCGAGTATATACAGTATATATATATATATATATATATATATATACACACCCTATATTCTAGGAGCCTTCAATGTAGTTCTTCATAGAGATGTTCTATAATTTAATAAAAAACATATTTATGAGTATATATATATATATATATATATATATATATCAGAGTCTTCTTGACTGAATTCTGTCTTCTCATGATATGGCCAAAATATTTGAGCTTTAGCCTCATGATCAAGCCATCCGGTGAACAGTTTGGCTTAATTTCCTGTAGTATCTATTGATTGGATCTTCTTGCAGTCTAAGGAATTCATCATGTCATCTCATGTTTGACCACATCCAATTTGCCATGGTTTATAGTTCTAATTTTCCAACATCCAATGCTAAATTGTTCTTTACTGCTTACTTATTAGATCAAAAAGACCCACATTTTTACCTTCACCCACCCCTCACTCTCTCTGTTATCTATCCATCTTCCAATGAATATTTTGCTTGTCTCCATTCTATGCCTCCTCCCCCCTGTAATATAACATCTGAGAGAATTTAAGATTTTCTCACTGTAGCTTCCTCAGTAAATGCTAGATATCTTGAATAACTCCCAGAGATTGGCGGTGATATCGAAAGTCACAAGACCATTGTGTATACTCTCAAGCTATTTGTCTTACCATTGATAATATCTATATCCAAACTCAGAAGTCTTCTGGGACATACAGAATACATGCTTAAATTGCAAAAGCAATTTGCCTCTTTAAGCTTTATCCCCCCCAGAATAGTTTTGGCACCTACACCGCAGATTCAGGCACACGTAGTATCCATTATATTAAAGATGTTACCTAAAAGGACAACCTCAATACTTCTAAGAGGCTTCCAGGACCACCTTTCCGGCCTGCTTATTAATAACTATAATGCACTGTACTGAATGGGAATATTAGTTGATGAAACACATGTCTATAGGGTTTTAAGAACAATCAGATATGCTAAGAAATAAATAATAATTCATGGGTTGCATCCAGAACAAAAGCGTACTGCCAATAGAAACCTCTAAAAGCCTCCAGTGGAGTTCACCTGCATTTGTAGAAAAAGCCACCTCCCCCTTTGACCCTACAATGAATGGATACCAGCAGCAACTAACAGTAAGTTTAATATTGAATATCAATATGAATTTTATTAATGATAAATGTCTAATTCAAAGATGTAGCCCATGTTAGGGAATTAACAGGACCTAAAACTACGTAATAAGTCTAGTTTATAACCCTAACTGCTATGGTCCAGATTTATAAAGACCTTCTGGTATTCATGGGGGTAAGAATTAATAATGATATAATAGCAGCACTTTGGGTCCTTTTAGTACAATTATTTAATTTAGTCAGTTCTTTATTTACTCACAATCAAAACTAAACCCCAATAAGGCCCTCCACTCCAGTGGTCTATGGTGATCCTACATTGTAATAAACACCCTCCATCTCTATATGATCACATAATTGCCCCACTAACCCCTAAAGGGCAGTGATCTACAGTAACATATTCTATTAACCAAGTTAATCATTGATTATCAATGTATATTTTGGGATATTACATCAATGTGCATTATGTTTGAAAGTTTTGCTGTTGTCAATAAAGCTGTGTCCTTTACTGACTACAACTTAACATTGTTTGTCATATTTTATGATGGGGAAGTATAATTGTCTCATACATGGTTGGGGAAATCAAGTTCTAGTCTTAAGTTTTATGTGGTTGGATTAAAGCCAAAGGATGAGAAGGTTTCTTACTGGTATATCCTGTAGCCGATAAAATAGACAGACGCAAATGGTTTGGTCTTGATCTAACCTGCCTGGATCCTTCTTCCCGTAAACCTCAGATAGGCCTTCCTGTCCTTCAACTAAAGTACAATGTCACTGCTAGTGTGTTAAATTCTGAAATTATATCACACACAAAAAAATAAGTAAAAGGAAATATATGTAAAAAAAATCCATATATATCATGAGAAAATAACAATCATATTCTTGGCAATGTCTTGCACCGCATTATGAAGCTGACACATATTTAAAAGAAACTGCCCTTTTATTATTTTCATGATCTTCTTATTTTAACAGGACCTTCATTTACATTTTGAAGAGCCTATGGGGCTGTTACAACAAACTAAATTTGTTTGAGCATTTTGGGGTACCAGTGTGTCACGTTCTGCCACTTCAGTTGGACTTGGTAAGAACCTGGTTCAAACCTACCTAGCAGAATTTACACGGCTGGTAGCAGAAGATGAACTAAACCCAAGTATCATGCCCAGAAGCTTACTTCAGTAGATAAGGATATTAGAAACACAATAGCCACTGACTGTGACTTATCCATCACCGGATACCTCATACAATCCCTTAGAATTAGGATTAATTCACAGACTGACACTCACACCTTGATTAAGTCCCGATACAACTGCCACACCTTTATTTAGACAGTCACATTTATACAGTTTTCTGGGCACAGGCTGGCCAATCATGGCAACCCCCACTCCTTAGGTACACAGAAGAGAGACCAATCAGCAGTAGCCTGCCCCTGATTCACTGGGAGACCCTGTAAATCTAGTGGTATCAGACCTTCAATTACCCCTGTAGTGCAGTAAACTAGTTTTTAGGGCAAGCTAGCTTATTCTAAGTTAACATCTCAGTGGTACTTTAAGTAGAACAATACTAGAGACCCTCTACCTTATTTTCTTACATGACCTGCTTATCTTGTTAGGCTGTGGCCCCATTCATCTGATCTTCTACGGAAGTATTAATTTGTTGGCAACGTCTTTCTGTGCTGAGAGACCCCTTATGTCCAGTGTTTCTCCCCTTATCCTTGGGACCCCATCGCTATAGTGTTTTAGCTTCCTTATGGACAGACCAGCAGTTTCATACCAAACATCCACATAATATTACAACAACCTACATGTTATACATGTAATCAGCATACATAATAATAATAATACATAAATGAACAGAACCATGGAGCAACATACATGTAACAATACACCCAGAACTATAATAAATAGGGGAACCGCACCATAGCATTGCCAGGTTTACAATTTTATTCCCGGACAATTTCCT
Organism: Discoglossus pictus; assembly: GCA_027410445.1. Classification (NCBI taxonomy): domain Eukaryota; kingdom Metazoa; phylum Chordata; class Amphibia; order Anura; family Alytidae; genus Discoglossus; species Discoglossus pictus. Next base: position 34,519,920 of record CM050172.1, on the reverse strand, counting down.
AGCATATATATATATGTATATATATATATATATATATATATATATATATATATATATATACAGTGGATATACAAAGTCTACACACCCCTGTTAAAATGTCAGGTTTCTGTGCTGTAAAAAAATGAGACAAAGATAAATCATGTCACTTTTAATGGGACCAATAAACTTTACAACTCAATTGAAAAACAAACTGAAATCTTTTAGGTGGAGGGAAGAAAAATAAAAAATAAAAATAATGTGGTTGCATAAGTCTGCACACCCTCTTATAACTGAGGATGTAGCTGTGTTCAGAATTAAGCAATCACATTCCAAATCATATTAAATAGGAGTCAGCATACACCTGCCATCATTTAAAGTGCCTCTGATTAACCCCAACTAAAGTTCAGCTGCTCAAGTTGGTCTTTCCTGAAATTTTCTTAGCCGCATCCCACAGCAAAAGCCATGGTCCACAGAGAGCTTCCAAAGCATCAGAGGGATCTCATTGTTAAAAGGTATCAGTCAGGAGAAGGGTACAAAAGAATTTCCAAGGCATTAAATATACCATGGAACACAGTGAAGACAGTCATCATCAAGTGAAGAAAATATGGCACAACAATGACATTACCAAGAACTGGAGCTCCCTCCAATATAGATGAAAAGACGAGAAGAAAACTGGTCTGGGAGGCTACCAAGAGGCCTACAGCAACATTAAAGTAGCTGCACGAATATCTGGCAAGTACTGGCTGTGTGGTACATGTGACAACAATCTCCCGTATTCTTCATATTTCTGGGCTATGGGGTAGAGTGGCAAGATAAAAGCCTTTTCTTACGAAGAAAAACATCCAAGCCAGGCAACATTTTGCAAAAACACATCCGAAGTCTCCCAAAAGCATGTGGGAAATGGTGTTGTGGTCTGATGAAACCAAGGTTGAACTTTTTGGCCATAATTCCAAAAGACATGTTTGGCGCAGAAACAACACTGCACATCACCAAAAGAACACCATACCCACATTGAAGCATGGTGGTGGCAGCATCATGCTTTGGGGCTGTTTTTTTTCAGCTGGAACTGGGGCCTTAGTTAAGATAGAGGGAATTATGAACAGTTCCAAATACCAGTCAATATTGGCACAAAACCTTCAGGCTTTTGCTAGAAAGCTGAACTTCATCTTTCAGCATGACAACGACCCAAAGCATACATCCAAATCAACAAAGGAATGGCTTCACCAGAAGAAGATTAAAGTTTTGGAATGGCCCAGCCAGAGCCCAGACCTGAATCCGATTGAAAATCTGTTGGGTGTTCTGAACAGGGCTGTGCACAGGAGATGCCCTCGCAATCTGACAGATTTTGAGTGTTTTTGCAAAGAAGAGTGGGCAAACCTTGCCACGTCAAAAAGTGCCATGCTGTAAGACTTATACCCAAAAAGACAGAGTGCTGTAATAAAATCAAAAGGTGCTTCAACAAAGTATTAGTTTAAGGGTGTGCATACTTATGCAACCATATTATTTTATTTTTTATATTTTTTCTTCCCTCTACCTAAAAGATTTCAGTTTGTTTTTCAATTGAGTTGTACAGTTTATAGGTCACATTAAAGGTAGAAAAAGTTCTCAAATGATTTATCTTTGTCTCATTTTTTTACAGCACAGAAACCTGACATTTTAACAGGGGTGTGTAGACTTTTTATATCCACTGTATATACATAAAACTATTTTTTAGAAATAGAAAACAGAAAATTGGCTTGTGCGCATGTATTCACCCCCTTTGTTATGAAACCCATAAAAAGCTCTGGTGCAACCAATTACCTTCAGAAGTCACATAATTAGTGAAATGATGTCCACCTGTGTGCAATCTACGTGTCACGTGATCTGTCATTACATATACACACCTTTTTTGAAAAGCCCCAAAGGCTTCAACACCTAAGCAAGAGGCACCACTAACCAAACACTGCCATGAAGAACAAGGAACTCTCCAAACAAATAAGGGACAATGTTGTTGAGAAGTACAAGTCAGGGTTAGGTTATAAAAAAATATCCAAATCCCCAGGAGCACCAGCAAATCTATCATAACCAAATGGAAAGAACATGGCACAACAGCAAACCTGCCAAGATACAGCCGCCCACCAAAAGTCTGGGCAAGGATGGCATTAATCAGAGAGGCAGCACAGAGACCTAAGGTAACCCTGGAGGAGCTGCAGAGTTCCACAGCAGAGACTGGATTATCTGTACATAGGACGACAATAAGCCGTACGCTCCATAGAGTTGGGCTTTATGGCAGAGTGGCCAGAAGAAAGCCATTACTTTCAGCAAAAAACAAAATGGCACTTTTTGAGTTTCCGAAAAGGCATGTGGGAGATTCCCAAAATGTATGGAGGAAGGTGCTCTGGTATGTTAAGACTAAAATTGAACTTTTCGGCCATCAAAGAAAACGCTATGTCTGGCACAAACCCAACACATCACATCACCCAAAGAACAACATGGTGGTGGCAGCATCATGCTGTGGGGATGTTTTTCAGCAGCTGGGACTGGGAAACTGGTCAGAGTTGAGGGAAAGATGGATGGTGCTAAATACAGGGATATTCTTGAGCAAACCCTGTACCACTCTTTGCCTGATTTGAGACTAGGACAGAGGTTCACCTTCCAGCTGGACAATGACCCCAAACACACTGTTAAGGCAACACTTGAGTGGTTTAAGGGGAAACCTGTAAATGTGTTGGAATGGCCTAGTCAAAGCCCAGACCTCAATCCGATAGAAAATCTGTGGTGAGACTTAAAGATTGCTGTTCACAAGTGCAAGCCATCCAACTTGAAGGAGTTGGAGCAGATTTGCAAGGAGGAATGGGCAAAAATCCCATTGGTAAGATGTGGCAAGCTCATAGAGACTTATCCAAAGCGACTTGGAGCTGTGATTGCCGCAAAAGGTGGCTCTACAAAGTATCGACTTTAGGAGGGTGAATAGTTATGCACATTGACTTTTTCTGCTATTTTGTCCTATTTGTTGTTTGCTTCACAATAAAAAAAAAACATCTTCAAAGTTGTGGGCATGTTCTGTAAATTAAATGATGCAAATCCTCAAACAATCCTTGCTAATTCCAGGTTGTGAGGCAACAATACAAAAAAATGCCAAGGGGGTGAATACTTTTGCAAGGCACTATACATCCATACATTTATGGAACACACTATATTTTCCTGAAAATCTAGATAAGAAACACACGTAAACTATACAATTTAATATATGTATTAAGTCAAAACTCTGATGAACATTCCGCATTTCAATTGAAACTACAGCTATCTGTCTTTGTGTCTATTTTTATATAAATATATTTTTTTAAGTTAAGACAAAAATTATATATATATATATATATATATATATATATATATATACACACACACACAAATAAAAAAAGGTATTACACTATATATTGCAATAATCTCAAGATCAAGGGTGTAGGAAGCTGGGGGGGGGGGGTGGCTTGGAGGTGTGGGCAGACAACACATTTTATTCAACCGTTCACTTAAATGTAGTCTTCCCCTCACCTCTTGTTCCCTTAGCTCCTGGATTCCCCTGAAAGCCGGGTCTCACACGATCTTGTGAGACCCGGCTTTAAGATGACTCCAGCAGCTAAAAGAACAAGAGGTGAGGGGAAGACGTCTGGGGAGTGATGGGAACACTATATATATATATCACATATTATAATGTCAAACTGCGAGTTGTCGTCACACTTGCGGCCTTGCGGGATGACAACTCTCAGTTTGACAACTTCCTCCCTCCTTCCCCTCATCATCCTCCTCCTCACCACTTAAAGGCCTCCTCTCTCCCCTTATCCTCCTTCTCTAGCCCCCCTCTGTCCTTTCCCCTCTCTCCTGCTCTTCTCTCCCCAGCAGCATGTCCTCTTCCTGTGAGCGGCCGGCATATGCTAATGACATCATGCATGGGCCGCTCTCCTCTTCTGTTCACTTAAGGTGGATTCCTATATATTGAAGCATACATGCACATTTTCTCTGCTATGTGTAAATTATCTCCTTCAGTGCTGCTGTAGTAAGAGATTCAGTATCCTCAGGCACCAGCATTCAGAACAAGCCCCACCCCTGCCTCTCTCCTCTTCTGTTCACTTAAGGTGCATTACTATATATTGAGGTATACGTGCACTTTTTCTCTGCTATGTGTAAATTATCTCCTGCACTGCTGCTGTAGTCAGAGATTCAGTATCCCATCATATCCTTTATCCTCAGGCACCAGCATTCAGAACAAGCCCCACCCCTGCCTCTCTCCTCTTGTGTTCACTTAAGGTGGATTACTATATATTGAAGTATACGTGCACTTTTTCTCTGCTATGTGTAAATTATCTCCTGCACTGCTGCTGTAGTAAGAGATTCAGTATCCCATCATATCCTTTATCCTCAGGCACCAGCATTCAGAACAAGCCCCACCCCTGCCTCTCTCCTCTTCTGTTCACTTAAGGTGGATTACTTTATATTGAAGCATGCATGCACTTTTTCCCTGCTATGTTTAAATTATTATATATTCCAACATTTCAAATGGCCTAAGACGAACATTTATATACTGAATACATGCACTGTTATGTGGCATTGTGCTGTTCTGTATGGTATGTTAAGAGATGCAGAAAATTGATATATGGACAATGTTCTATACACACACATTCTGGGACTGGGGAGGGTATCATCACATATTATAATTGTCCAACTACGAATCGTCGTCACGCTGTTTGTGTGGTCCGTACGATTTAGCGGACTTAGCGATGAGCGCCACAGACGTTCATCGCCTGCGAGCCTTGCGTAGCGAGGCGAGACGTTAATCCCGGAGCACTTAGGCAATGAGCGCCAAAGGTGCTCATTGCCGGCAAGGCGAGCTGTGAAACTCAGAGCACTTTTAGCGGGGCTTAGCCAAACAAAATACAAGACGAAAAAAATACGAGACGCGGGACTTTAAAAAAAAACATTACGACCTTGCAAAAATACGACCTTAAAGGCCGAACCGCGCGCATCTGAAAACATTAAAAACACGATAAATACACACAAATATGTAAAAAGATTACCCACAGCAAGGGGGGCACCCAGGACCTCTGCAAGTTAAGTTACACCTCAATTTAAGTCCAAATTCCTCAGTCTAGACACCCGAAAATCCCCTAAGCAAGAGAAAAAATGGCCGCTGAAAAAAAAGAAAACGAGGCTACAGGACTCTAAAGACGCAAAACACCACCAAACACATACAGATTTTCAAAAAAGCTGTACAAGGTACACGATACACTATTAACAAGAACGCTACATCATACACAGCCACGTACCACACACATTTACCGCCATTTTACAACACTAACTTACACAATGCAGAAGTACACAAATACCCTAACGGCGTTTTATCGCGCACGCAGCCTATTTACACTACACACTGCACACATTGCTGACACTTACACCTCAGAGCCACAACACTGCAGACCTACATTGTATGCTGCAGGAACATAGAAACAGATTGTCAGCTCTTCAGCGCAATGCTTCCTGCATATATTACTTCCAAATAGGTAAAGTATATTCATTAATTAATTTATTATTATTTAATTAGCATACAAAAACAAAAATATATACACAAAATGAGTGGGTACTACAGTTAATAAAGCTTTTGAGAGGGTATTTGTTAAACATAATGGGATGCACAAATTCTTTGATGGGTTGGATATATGGGCAGGCCTCACAATGGCCGCACCGAAACAAACTCACTGTTGGCCTTAGCCAGTTCTTATTTTCCTTGGATTTGAAGAAGCTATGGCTCAAATTATCTCTCAGGCGTGCTTTTTTCCTGTAGACGATTTGCGGTTCCGCAGATAGGTGATCATGTAAATCAGGGCCAAGATATGCCAATACTTCACAACCCTCACATTTACACCACTTTATTGGTCGCTCTAATTCAGGTCCAACTGATTTTTCATATTTCTTTCCCAGCACCACTCGTCCTTTTATACTATCTGTCAAGATATCTATTTATTCACTTGTTTATATTCAATATTGATATTTGTCTTTATATACAGCCATTTTTTATCTACATTTTCATACACATTTATCATCATTCACTTATTATCTTTTCTCATATAGTAGTTAAACATCACTCATTCATCCTTTTCACGTTTTATTCATTCCTTAGACTGGACAAGGGTGACTCCATGTTAACTTAGGTTAAATTAGGTGTTAAATCTGTTAATCTAGTTACATATATATATATATATATATATATATATATATATATATATATATATATATATATATACACATATATACTGTATATATTGCTATGTAGGCTGCATAGGTGGACTATAGATTTATATATATATAGATTTATATATATATATATATAGGCACAGAGCACATTGACAAGAAATGATGACGTATGTCTAGATACATATAGCACTGCTACATATTATATACACATACTGCAGTAAATAGGGTGTTTCTGTACATGTACTGGTACCTGTGCAAAGTCCTGAAGAGGAGGGAAGAGGGCGCTGCTCCATACTATCTGAGTAGTAAGGAAAGTTTGAATAAAGCTCGAGTCAGACTGGATTGGGACCTTCTCATCTCCTGTCTGTGTGAGACTGGCATCCATTTTGACAGCAGTGGGGTTTAGTGCAGGGAGGAGGATTCTGATCACAGAGGGTCCCGCTGCTGCTTATCTCTCTCAGTGTGACTAATTTATTTAGTCTGAGTGCATGGGCAGAGCAGGCATTGTGAGGGCAATTCCAAATCTATAGTCTGCTAGTTGTGTGTCATGTCCGCTGCAGCCCCTTCACTTCAAACAGGAAGTCAGCAGAGGCAGCCCAAGAGGAGCAGAGCACTCATTACTGTGCCATGTAGGTAGTGCCATGTGATGCTAATATAATGTCATTCTTTTAATAAACAACTATTGTTGTGTGTTTATTTTTGGAGGTTGCTTTATTATAATTTATAATATTTTTACATTTATAAAATACATGTTTTTTATATATATATGCTTTATTATCACATGTAATAGTTTTCGTAATTACGATTGTTTGTGGATAACACTCTGTTACTAACAACTCGCGACAAGGCCCACAATTTGTGGGCTTGCCAAGGCATCACAAGGCCTGTAACCTAGAGTGGGGAGAGAGGGTCGCATGGAGCGCCGCAGGTATAAGCCACGCATAGCGCAGCGGGTATCGCATTGCACAGCGTAAACCGCACATATGCAATGCGCAGCGGGGTAGTCCATGCACACTTCGCGACTCACTGTGCAACTGGAGAGGGGGAAAGGAGACACGGGAGGGAAATAAGGGGAAAATATACCACACGGCAGGGAGAGGGGGCAAAGAGAGAGCGGGAGGGAGGGGGAAACAGACACATGGAAGGGGGGGAGACACAGGGGGCAGAGAGTGGGAAGAGGCTCATTGCGGACCTCGCAAGGAGCGCCGAAGGACTAGTGGTAGAGATGGCAGGATACAGAGGGGCCAGGGATAGAGATGGCAGGATACAAAAGACCAGGGATAGAGATGTCAGCATACAGAGAGACCAGGGATAGAGATGGCAGGATTCAGAGGGGCCAGGGGTAGAGATGACAGGATACAGAGAGACCAGGGGTAGAGATGGCAGGATATAGAGCGACCAGGGGTAGAGATGGCAGGATTCAGTTGGGCCAGGCATCGAGATGGCAGGATACAGAGCGGCCAGGGGTAGAGATGGCAGGATTCATTGGGGCCAGGGATAGAGATGGCAGGATTCAGTGGGGCCAGGGGTAGAGATGGCAGGATACAGAGGGGCCAGGGAAAGATGACAGGATACAGAGGGACCAGGGGTAGAGATGGCAGGATACAGAGGGGCCAGGGGTAGATATGGCAGGATTCAGTGGGGCCAGGGGTAGAGATGGCAGGATACAGAGGGGCCAGGGATAGAGATGACCGGATACAGAGGGACCAGGGGTAGATATGGCAGGATTCAGTGGGGCCAGGGGTAAAGATGGCAGGATACAGAGAGACTAAGGGTAGAGATGGCAGGATACAGAGAGACTAGTTGTAGAAATGGCTTGATTCAGAGGGGCCAGGGGTTGGGATTGGCAAGATACAGAGAGACCAGGGATAGAGATGGCAGGATACAGAGAGGCCAGTGGTAGAGATGGCAGGATTCAGAGGGGCCAGTGGTAGAGATGGCAGGATTCAGAGGGACCAGGGATAGATATGGCAGGATACAGAGAGACTAAGGGTAGAGATGGCAGGATACAGAGAGACCCGGGGTAGAAATGGCTTGATTCAGAGGGGCCAGGGGTTGGGATTGGCAAGATACAGAGAGACCAGGGATAGAGATGCCAGGATGCAGAGAGGCCAGTGGTAGAGATGGCAGGATTCAGAGAGACCAGGGGTAGAAATGGCAGGATTCAGAGGGCCAGGGGTAGAGATGGCAGGATGCAGAGAGGCCAGTGGTAGAGATGGCAGGATACAGATGGACCAGGGATAGACATGGCAGGATACAGAGTGACGAGAGGTAGAGATGGCAAGATACAGAGAGGCCAGTGGTAGAGATGGCAGGATACAGAGGGACCAGGGATAGAGATGGCAGGATACAGAGTGGCCAGGGGTAGAGATTTCAGGATACAGAGGGGCCAGGGAAAGAGATGACAGGATACAGTGGGACCAGGGGTAGAGATGGCAGGATACAGAGAGACCAGGGGTAGAGATGGCAGGATTTCATATGTTTAAATTAAAAATGAAATTTTCATTAATAAAAGTGTTTTGTGTGCGCCACCGCTGGGGACTGCCCCGGAAGGTGAAGGACTGGATACTGGAGAAGTCCCCCAGGCCTGAGTGAGAGACTCGGGCGCGAGAGCGGGCACATGAGGAAGGAGAGGACTCCAGACAGGGCTGAGAGAGACTTGTGGAGAGATACAAGGATACCAGGACTGAGAGAGGTGCAGAGAGACAGGAGACACACTCACAGACATGAGGGACTAGAGAAGATATCACTGCATGTGAAATGGTTATAGAGAGTCAGGAATGGGAGAGAGACTATGACAGAGAGAGACAGTGTGACGGGACATAAACAAGAGAGAGAGGATGTAGACAGCTAGGTGAAGGGCAGGATAAGTCTGTGAAGAAGGATAGACACCTAGGAATGGGAGTGAGTGAAACTGACTGAGCCCTGTCTGTAGTCCTCTCCTTCCTCATGTGCCTTCTCTCTCCTGGCTCTCCCGGGCCCGGGTCTCTCTCTCAGGCCTGGGGATTTCTCACCTTCTTCACAAACAATGATATGTTCTCCAGTATCTGGTCCTTCAACTCCCGGGGCAGTCCCCAGTGGTGGCACACACAAAACAGGATAGATCCAAATACATTTCTAACTTCAATATATTAAAAAACATAAAAAATACACATTTATTAATGAAAAATCCATTTTTAATTTAAACTTATAAAAAACAAATCAATTTCTAATATATATTAAAAAAGTATTTTATAAATGTAAAAATAGAAATTACTAGGGAATTGCCTGTCAAAAATGACAAAGAAAAAATTTGAAGGCTGGCAATGCTGTTTGCCACACAATGCAAGGCTCTCCCCATCTAACAGGCGCTCATCTCAAGCCTCTCCCCCCATCTACATTATGAGCCTCGCAATGAGTGCCTTCAGTCCCTTTGTGTCTTGCCATCTCTACCCCTGGTCCATCTGTATCCTGCCATCTCTATCCCTGGCCCCTCTGTATCCTGCCATCTCTACCCCTGGTCTCTCTATATCCTGCCATCTCTACCCCTGGTCTCTCTGTATCCTGCCATCTCTACCCCTGGTCTCTCTGTATCTTGCCATCTCCACCCCTGGTCTCTCTGTATCCTGCCATCTCTGCCGCTGGTCTCTCTGAATCCTGTCATCTCTATTCTTGGTCCCTCTAAATCCTGCCATCTCTACCCCTGGCCCCTCTAAATCTTGCCATCTCTACCCCTGGTCTCGCTGAATCCGACCATCTGTACCCCTGGTCCTTCTGTATCCTGCCACCTCTATCCCTGGTCCCTCTGTATCCTGCCATCTCTATCCCTGGTCTCTCTGTATCCTGCCATCTCTACCTCTAAACTCTCTGAATCCTGCCATCTCTTCCAATCATCTCTCTGAATCCTGCCATCTCTACCAATCATCTCTCTCAATTCTGCCCTCTCTACCACTGGTCTCTCTGTATCCTGCTATCTCTACCCCTCGACGCTCTGTATCCTGCCATCTCTGCCCCTGATCTCTCTGTATCCTGCCATCTCTGCCCCTGGTCTCTCTGCATCTTGCCATCTCTATCCCTGGTCTCTCTGAATCCTGCCATCTCTACCCCTCATCTCTATGAATTCTGTCCTCCCTAGCACTGGTCTCTCTGAATCCTGCGATCTCTACCCCTGGCCCCTCTGTATCCTGCCATCTCTACCCCTGGTCTCTCTGTATCCTGCCATCTCTATCCCTGGTCTCTTTGTATCCTGCCATCTCTATCCCTGGCCCCTCTGAATACTGCCATCTCTACCTCTGGTCTTTCTGTATCCTGCCATCTCTATCCCTGGTCGTTTTGTATCCTGCCATCTCTACCCCTGGTCTATTTATATCCTGCCAACTCTACCGCTGGTTTCTCTGAATCCTGCCATCTCTATACCTGGTCTCTCTGATTCCTGCCATCTCTCCCCCTGGTCACTCTGTATCCTGCCATCTCTACCCCTGGTCTCTTTATATCCTGCCAACTCTACCGCTGGTTTCTCTGAATCCTGCCATCTCTATACCTGGTCTCTCTGAATCATGCCATTTCTACCCCTTGTCTCTCTGTATCCTGCCATATCTGCCCCTGGTCTCTCTGTATCCTGTCATCTCTAACCCTGGTAGCTCCATATACTGCCATCTCTACCCCTGGTCTCTCTGTGTCCTGCCATCTCTACCCCTGGTCTCTCAGTATCCTGCCATCTCTATCCCTGGTCCCTCTGAATCCTGCCATCTCTACCTCTGGTCTCTCTGTATCCTGCTATCTCTATCCCTGGTCCCTCTGTAACCTACCATCTCTACCCCTGTTATGAATCCTGTCATCTCTACCACTGGTCCCTCTGAATCCTGCCATCTCTATCCCTGGTCCCTCTGAATCCTGCCATCTCTACACCTGGTCCTTCTGAATCCTGCCATCTCTATCCCTGATCTCTCTGAATTCTGCCATCTCTACCAATCATCTCTCTGAATTCTGCCCTCTCTACCCCTGGTCTCTCTGAATCCTGCGATCTCTACCCCTCGTCTCTCTGTATCCTGCCATCTCTGCCCCTGATCTCTCTGTATTCTGCCATTTCTGCCCCATGTCTCTCGGCATCCTGCCATCTCTATCCCTGGTCTCTCTGAATCCTGCCATTTCTACCCCTCATCTCTCTGAATTCTGTCCTCTCTACCACTGGTCTCTCTGAATCCTGCGATCTCTACCCCTGGCCCCTCTGTATCTTGCCATCTCTACCCTTGGTCTCTCTGTATCCTGCCATCTCTATCCCTGGCCCCTCTGAATACTGCCATCTCTACCTCTGGTCTCTCTGTGTCCTGCCATCTCTATCTCTGGTATTTTTGTATCCTGCCATCTCTACCCCTGGTCTCTTTATATCCTGCCAACTCTACCGCTGGTTTCTCTGAATCCTGCCATCTCTATACCTGGTCTCTCTGATTCCTGCCATCTCTCCCCCTGGTCGCTCTGTATCCTGCTATCTCTATCACTGGTACCTCTGAATCATGCCATCTCTACCCCTTGTCTCTCTGTATCCTGCCATATCTACCCCTGGTCTCTCTGTATCCTGTTATCTCTACCCCTGGTAGCTCCATATACTGCCATCTCTACCCCTGGTCTCTCTGTGTCCTGCCATCTCTACCCCTGGTCTCTCTGTATCCTGCCATCTCTATCCCAGGTCTCTCGGTATCCTGCCATCTCTATCCCTGGCCCCTCTGAATACTGCCATCTCTACCTCTGGTCTCTCTGTATCCTGCCATCTCTATCCCTGGTCCCTCTGTAACCTACCATCTCTACCCCTGTTATGAATCCTGTCATCTCTACCACTGGTCCCTCTGAATCCTGCCATCTCTATCCCTGGTCTCTCTGAATCCTGCCATTTCTACCCCTCATCTCTCTGAATTCTGTCCTCTCTACCACTGGTCTCTCTGAATCCTGCGATCTCTACCCCTCGTCTCTCTGTATCCTGCCATCTCTGCCCCTGATTTCTCTGTATTCTGCCATTTCTGCCCCATGTCTCTCGGCATCCTGCCATCTCTATCCCTGGTCTCTCTGAATCCTGCCATTTCTACCCCTCATCTCTCTGAATTCTGTCCTCTCTACCACTGGTCTCTCTGAATCCTGCGAACTCTACCCCTGGCCCCTCTGTATCTTGCCATCTCTATCCCTGGTCTCTCTGAATCCTGCCATTTCTACCAATCATCTCTCTGAATTCTGCCCTCTCTACCACTGGTCTCTCTGAATCCTGCGATCTCTACCCCTCGTCTCTCTGTATCCTGCCATCTCTGCCCCTGATTTCTCTGTATTCTGCCATTTCTGCCCCATGTCTCTCGGCATCCTGCCATCTCTATCCCTGGTCTCTCTGAATCCTGCCATTTCTACCCCTCATCTCTCTGAATTCTGTCCTCTCTACCACTGGTCTCTCTGAATCCTGCGATCTCTACCCCTGGCCCCTCTGTATCTTGCCATCTCTACCCTTGGTCTCTCTGTATCCTGCCATCTCTATCCCTGGCCCCTCTGAATACTGCCATCTCTACCTCTGGTCTCTCTGTGTCCTGCCATCTCTATCTCTGGTATTTTTGTATCCTGCCATCTCTACCCCTGGTCTCTTTATATCCTGCCAACTCTACCGCTGGTTTCTCTGAATCCTGCCATCTCTATACCTGGTCTCTCTGATTCCTGCCATCTCTCCCCCTGGTCGCTCTGTATCCTGCCATCTCTATCACTGGTACCTCTGAATCATGCCATCTCTACCCCTTGTCTCTCTGTATCCTGCCATATCTACCCCTGGTCTCTCTGTATCCTGTTATCTCTACCCCTGGTAGCTCCATATACTGCCATCTCTACCCCTGGTCTCTCTGTGTCCTGCCATCTCTACCCCTGGTCTCTCTGTATCCTGCCATCTCTATCCCAGGTCTCTCGGTATCCTGCCATCTCTATCCCTGGCCCCTCTGAATACTGCCATCTCTACCTCTGGTCTCTCTGTATCCTGCCATCTCTATCCCTGGTCCCTCTGTAACCTACCATCTCTACCCCTGTTATGAATCCTGTCATCTCTACCACTGGTCCCTCTGAATCCTGCCATCTCTATCCCTGGTCCCTCTGAATCCTGCCATCTCTACGCCTGGTCTTTCTGAATCCTGCCATCTCTACCCCAGGTCCCTCTGTATCCTGCCATCTCTACCCCTGGTCCCTCTGTATACTGCCATCTCTACCCCTTGTGTCTCCAAATCCTGCCATATCTACCCCTGGTCTCTCTGAATCTTTCCATCTCTATCCCTGGTCCCTCTGATTCCTGACATTTCTATCCCTGGTGTAACGGAACCCATCACTGTTTTACGCTGTTTTATGGTTATTTAATTCTTGGTTAAAATATGATCACATTGCTATACTGTATGTATGTGGTCTCAGCGCCATTCAGTAATAATGTGTGCTCAGACCTAAGCTATCTGCAGATATGTTCTGGGTTATAAAATGTTGTTATTATATCTGTAAAAATATTGTATTGTGTGGTATGCAGTCACATATCTTTGGTCTCATACACTTGGTCAGGAGTTGCCATCTGCCACTTAATAGTATTTGCTAAACCACACTAGAGATAGCAGAACAAAAGGGTTTTAGCAGACGAGATGGCACCATGAACAATGGGGGTAAGGACTCTTGAATAATGAGATGACCTGGGGTTTCCCCATACTCCCAACAGGGGAATAAGTGAGCTTATAGATGTTACTCTCTCCACCGTCAGAGGGAGAATGAGCAGTTAGCCACGCCTAGTGGGCGGCTCCTGGGGGAGGGGACTCCTGGCTCCCACGCATTAACCCTGTCTGATTGGCCAGAGGTAATTAGGAATTGACCAAAGGTAGTCACTGCCCCTACTGTGTATGTGAAGTGTTTAAAAATGTGTTTTTGTTTTTAATAAAGCAGAGTTCTTTGACCCTTCAAAACGTAGCCTCGTCTCGTTCTTTGGGGGGGGGGATTTATGGTACAGTTACTCTGCCACATTTTACGGCACACCTGGATTATACAATGGGATATCGTGGATGGGAATAAACATTTCATTACTGCACAGCACCTTGCTGCAGAAAAGGACGTCTCCAACGGCTGGTACCCTCTCACTACCGGGGTAGCCGTTACACCTGGTCTCTCTGAATCCTGCCGTCTCTACCCCTCGTCTCTCTGTATCTTGCCATCTCTACCCCTGGTCTCTCTGTATCCTGCCATCTCTGCCGCTGGTCTCTCTGAATCCTGGCATCTCTATCCTTGGTTTCTCTGAATCCTGGCATCTCTATCCCTGGCCCCTTCTGAATCCTCCCGTCTCTACCCCTGGTCTCTCTGTATCCTGCCATCTCTGCCGCTGGTCTCTCTGAATCCTGGCATCTCTATCTTTGGTCCCTCTGAATCCTGGCATCTCTATCCCTGGTCCCCTCTGAATCCTGCCATCTCTACCCCTGGTCTCGCTGAATCCGACCATCTGTACCCCTGATCCTTCTGTATCCTGCCACCTCTATCCCTGGTCCATCTGTAACCTGCCATCTCTACCCCTGGTATGAATCCTGTCATCTCTACCACTGGTCCCTCTAAATACTGCCATCTCTATCCCTGGTCCCTCTGAATCCTGCCATCTCTAGCCCTGGTCTTTCTTAATCCTGCCATCTCTACCCCTGGTCCCTCTGTATCCTGCCATCTCTACCCCTGGTCGCTCTGTGTCCTGCCATCTCTACCCCTGGTATCTGGAATTCTGCCATATCTACCCCTGGTCTCTCTGAATCTTGCCATCTCTATCCCTGGTCCCTCTGAATCCTGCCATCTCTATCCTTGGTCTCTCTGAATCCTGCCATATTGACCACTGGTCTCTCTATATCCTGCCATTTCTGCCCCTGGCCCCTCTGAATCAAGCCATCTCTACCCCTGGTCTCTTTTTATCCTGCCATCTCTACCCATCGTCTCTCTGTATCTTGCCATCTCTACCCCTGGTCTCTCTGTCTCCTACCATCTCTGCGGATGGTCTCTCTGAATCCTGGCATCTCTATCCTTGGTCCCTTCTGAATTCTGCCATCTCTTCCCCTGGTCCCTTCTGAATTCTGCCATCTCTACCCCTGGCCCCTCTGAATCCTGCCATCTCTACACCTTGTCTCTCTGTATCCTGCCATCTCTACCCCTGGTCTCTCTGTGTCCTGCCATCTCTACACCTGGTCTCTCCGAATCCTGCCATCTCTATCCCTGATCTCTCTGAATCCTGACATCTCTACCCTTGGTAATTCTGTATCCTGTCATCTCTATCCCTGTTCCATCTTTATCCTCCCATCTCTACCCCTGGTCTCTCTATATGCTGCCATCTCTACCCCTCGTCTCTCTGTATCTTGCCATCTCTACCACTGGCCCCTCTGAATCAAGCCATCTCTACCATTGGTCTCTTTGTATCCTGCCATCTCTACCCCTCGTCTCTCTGTATCTTGCCATCTCTACCCCTGGTCTCTCTGTATCCTGCCATCTCTGCCGCTGGTCTCTCTGAATCCTGGCATCTCTATCCTTGGTCCCTCTGAATCCTACCATCTCTATCCCTGGTCCCTTCTGAATTCTGCCATCTCTACCCCTGGCCCCTCTGAATCCTGCCATCTCTACCCCTTGTCTCTCTGTATCCTGCCATATCTACCCCTGGTCTCTCTGTGTCCTGCCATCTCTACCTCTGGTCTCTCTGTGTCCTGCCATCTCTACCCCTGGTCCCTCTGTATCCTGCCATCTCTACACCTGGTCTCTCCGAATCCTGCCATCTCTATCCCTGATCTCTCTGAATCCTGACATCTCTACCCTTGGTCCTTCTGTATCCTGCCACCTCTATCCCTGGTCCCTCTGTATCCTGCCATCTCTATCCCTGGTCTCTCTGTATCCTGCCATCTCTACCCCTGATCTCTCTGTATCCTATCTCTTCCAATCATCTCTCTGAATCCTTCCATCTCTACCAATCATCTCTCTGAATTCTGCCCTCTCTACCACTGGTCTCTCTGTATCCTGCCATCTCTACCCCTCGTCTCTCTGTATCCTGCCATCTCTGCCCCTGATCTCTCTGTATCCTGCCATCTCTGCCCCTGGTCTCTCTGCATCTTGCCATCTCTATCCCTGGTCTCTTTGAATCCTGCCACCTCTACCCCTCACCTCTCTGAATTCTGTCCTCCCTACCCCTTGTCTCTCTGTATCCTGTCATCTCTACCCCTGGTAGCTCCATATACTGCAATATCTACCCCTGGTCTCTCTGTGTCCTGCCATCTCTACCCCTGGTCTCTCTGTATCCTGCCATCTCTATCCCTGGTCTCTCTGTATCCTGCCATCTCTACCCCGGGCCCCTCTGAATACTGCTAACTCTACCTCTGGTCTCTCTGTATCCTGCCATCTCTATCCCTGGTCATTTTGTGTCCTGCCATCTCTACCCCTGGTCTCTCTGTGTCCTGCCATCTCTACCCCTGGTCTCTCTGAATCCTGCCATCTCTACCTCTGGTCTCTCTGTATCCTGCCATCTCTATCCCTGGTCGTTTTGTATCCTGCCATCTCTACCCCAGGTCTCTTTATATCCTGGCAACTCTACCGCTGGTTTCTCTGAATTCTGCCATCTCTATACCTGGTCACTCTGAATCCTGCCATCTCTATACCTGGTCTCTCTGATTCCTGCCATCTCTCCCCCTGGTCGCTCTGTATCCTGCCATTTCTATCACTGGTACCTCTGAATCATGCCATCTCTACCCCTTGTCTCTCTGTATCCTGCCATCTCTACCCCTGGTCTCTCTGTGTCCTGCAATCTCTACCCCTGGTCTCTCGTTATCCTGCCATCTCTATCCCTGGCCCCTCTGAATACTACCATCTCTACTTCTGGTCTCTCTGTATCCTGCCATCTCTATCCCTGGTCGTTTTGTATCCTGCCATCTCTACCCCAGGTCTCTTTATATCCTGCCAACTCTACCTCTGGTCTCTCTGAATCCTGCCATCTCTATACCTGGTCGCTCTGTATCCTGCCATCTCTATCACTGGTACCTCTGAATCATGCCATCTCTACCCTTGGTCTTTCTGATTCATGCCATCTCTACCCCTGGTCTCTCTAAATTCTGCCATCTCTATCCCTGGTCCCTCTGAATCCTGCCATCTCTACCCCTGGTCTCTCTGATTCCTTCCATCTCTACCCCTGGTCTCTCCAAATCCTGCCATCTCTACCCCTGGTCTCTCTGTATCCTGCCATCTCTGCCCCTGGTCTCTCTATATCCTGCCATCTCTATCCCTGGTTGCTCTGTATCCTGCCATCTCTATCCCTGGTCCCTCTGAATCCTGCCATCTCTACCCCTAATCTCTCTGAATCCTATCATCTCTATCCCTGGTCTCTCTGTATCCTGCCATCTCTATCCCTCGTCTCTCTGTATCCTGCCATCTCTACCACTGGTCTCTCTGAATCCTGCCATCTCTACCCCTGGTCTTTCTGAATCCTGCCATCTCTACCCCTGGTCCCTCTGTATCCTGCCATCTCTACCCCTGGTCTCTCCGAATCCTGCCATATCTACCCCTGGTCTCTCTGAATCGTGCCATCTCTGCCCCTGGCCCCTCTGAATCAAGCCATCTCTACCCCTGGTCTTTTTGTATCCTGCCATCTCTACCCCTCTTCTCTCTGTATCCTGCCATCTGTACCCCTGGTCCTTCTGTATCCTGCCACCTCTATCCCTGGTCCTTCTGTAACCTGCCATCTCTACCCCTGGTCTCTCTGTATCCTGCCATCTCTGCCGCTGGTCTCTCTGAATCCTGGCATCTCTATCCTTGGTCCCTATGAATCCTGCCATCTCTATCCCTGCTCCCCGCTGAATCCTGCCATCTCTACCCCTGGCCCCTCTGAATCCTGCCATCTCTACCCCTGGTCTCGCTGAATCCGACCATCTGTACCCCTGGTCCTTCTATATCCTGCCACCTCTATCCCTGGTCCCTCTGTAACCTACCATCTCTACCCCTGGTATGAATCCTGTCATCTCTACCACTGGTCCCTCTGAATCCTGCATCTCTATCCCTGGTCCCTCTGAATCCTGCCATCATTACCCCTGGTCTTTCTGAATCCTGCCATCTCTACCCCAGGTCCCTCTGTATCCTGCCATCTCTACCCCTGGTCCCTCTGTATCCTGCCATCTCTACCCCTGGTCTCTCTGAATCCTGCCATATCTACCCCTGGTCTCTCTGAATCTTGCCATTTCTATCCCTGTTCCCTCTGATTCCTGCCATCTCTATCCCTGGTCTCTCTGAATCCTGCCATCTCTAGCCCTCGTCTCTCTGTATCTTGACATCTCTACCCCTGGTCTCTCTGTATCCTGCCATCTGTGCCGCTGGTCTCTCTGAATCCTTGCATCTCTATCCTTGGTCCCTTTGAATCCTGGCAACTCTATCCCTGGTCCCCTCTGAATCCTGCCATCTCTACCCCTGGTCTCTCTGTATCCTGCCATCTCTGCCGCTGGTCTCTCTGAATCCTGGCATCTTTATCCTTGGTCCCTCTGAATCCTGCCATCTCTATCCCTGGTCCCCTCTGAATCCTGCCATCTCTACCCCTGGTCTCGCTGAATCCGACCATCTGTACCCCTGGTCCTTCTGTATCCTGCCACCTCTATCCCTGGTCCCTCTGTAACCTGCCATCTCTACCCCTGGTATGAATCCTGTCATCTCTACCACTGGTCCCTCTAAATACTGCCATCTCTATCCCTGGTCCCTCTGAATGCTGCCATCTCTAGCCCTGGTCTTTCTGAATCCTGCCATCTCTATTCCTGGTCCCTCTGTATCCTGCCATCTCTACCCCTGGTATCTCCGAATTCTGTCATATCTACCCCTGGTCCCTCTGAATCCTGCCATCTCTATCCTTGGTCTCTCTGAATCATGCCATCTCGACCACTGGTCTCTCTATATCCTGCCATCTCTGCCCCTGGCCCCTCTGAATCAAGCCATCTCTACCCCTGGTCTCTTTTTATCCTGCCATCTCTATCCCTCGTCTCTCTGTATCTTGCCATTTCTACCCCTGGTCTCTCTGTCTCCTACCATCTCTGCCACTGGTCTCTCTGAATTCTGGCATCTCTATCCTTGGTCCCTCTGAATCCTGATATCTCTATCCCTGGTGCCCTCTGAATCCTGCCATCTCTACCCCTGGCCCCTCTGAATCCTGCCATCTCTACCCCTGGTTTCGCTGAATCCGACCATCTGTACCCCTGGTCCTTCTGTATCCTGCCACCTCTATCCCTGGTCCTTCTGTAACCTGCCATCTCTACCCCTGGTCTCTCTGTATCCTACCATCTCTGCCGCTGGTCTCTCTGAATCCTGGCATCTCTATCCTTGTTCCCTCTGATTCCTGCCATCTCTATCACTGGTCCCCTCTGAATCCTGCCATCTCTAGCCCTGGCCCCTCTGAATCCTGCCATCTCTACCCCTGGTCTCGCTGAATCCGACCATCTGTACCCCTGGTCCCTCTGTATCCTGCCACCTCTATCCCTGGTCCATCTCTAACCTGCCATCTCTACCCCTGGTATGAATCCTGTCATCTCTACCACTGGTCACTATGAATCCTGGCATCTCTATCCTTGGTCCCTCTGAATCCTGGCATCTCTATCCCTGGTCCCCTCTGAATCCTGCCATCTCTACCCCTGGTCTCTCTGTATCCTGCCATCTCTGCCGCTGGTCTCTCTGAATCCTGGCATCTCTATCCTTGGTCCCTCTGAATCCTGCAATCTCTATCCCTGGTCCCCTCTAAATCCTGCCATCTCTACCCCTGGTCTCGCTGAATCTGACCATCTGTACCCCTGGTCCTTCTGTATCCTGCCACCTCCATCCCTGGTCCCTCTGTAACCTGCCATCTCTACCCCTGGTATGAATCCTGTCATCTCTACCACTGGTCCCTCTAAATACTGCCATCTCTATCCCTGGTCCCTCTGAATCCTGCCATCTCTAGCCCTGGTCTTTCTGAATCCTGCCATCTCTACCCCTGGTCAATCTGTATCCTGCCATCTCTACCCCTGGTCGCTCTGTATCCTGCCATCTCTACCCCTGGTATCTCCGAATTCTGCCATATCTACCCCTGGTCTCTCTGAATCTTGCCATCTCTATCCCTGGTCCCTCTGAATCCTGCCATCTCTATCCTTGGTCTCTCTGAATCATGCCATCTCGACCACTGGTCTCTCTATATCCTGTCATCTCTGCCCCTGGCCCCTCTGAATCAAGCCATCTCTACCCCTGGTCTCTTTTTATCCTGCCATCTCTACCCCTCATCTCTCTGTATCTTGCCATTTCTACTTCTGGTCTCTCTGTCTCCCACCATCTCTACCGCTGGTCTCTCTGAGTCCTGGCATCTCTATCCTTGGTCCCTCTGAATCCTGGCATCTCTATCCCTGGTCCCCTCTGAATCCTGCCATCTCTACCCCTGGCCCCTCTGAATCCTGCCATCTCTACCACTGGTCTTGCTGAATCCGACCATCTGTACCCCTGGTCCTTCTGTATCCTGCCACCTCTATCTCTGGTCCTTCTGTAACCTGCCATCTCTACCCCTGGTCTCTCTGTATCCTGCCATCTCTGCCGCTGGTCTCTCTGAATCCTGGCATCTCTATCCTTGTTCCCTCTGAATCCTGCCATCTCTATCCCTGGTTCCCTCTGAATCCTGCCATCTCTACCCCTGGCCCCTCTGAATCCTGCCATCTCTACCCCTGGTCTCGCTGAATCCGACCATCTGTACCCCTGGTCCCTCTGTATCCTGCACCTCTATCCCTGGTCCCTCTCTAACCTGCCATCTCTACCCCTGGTATGAATCCTGTCATCTCTACCACTGGTCCCTCTGAATCCTGCCATCTCTATACCTGGTCTCTCTGAATCCTGCCATCTCTACCCCTGGTCTCTCCGAATCCTGCCATATCTACCCCTGGTCTCCCTGAATCTTGCCATCTATATCCCTGGTCCCTCTGAATACTGCCATCTCTCTCCCTGGTCTCTCTGAATCCTGCCATGTCTACCCCTGGCCCCTCTGAATCAAGCCATCTCTACCCCTGGTTTCTTTGTATCCTGCCATCTATACACCTCGTCTCTCTGTATCTTGCCATCTCTACCCCTGGTCTCTCTGTATTCTGCCATCTATGCCCCTGGCCTCTCTGAATCCTGACATATCTATCCCTGGTCCCCTCTGAATCCTGACATTTCTACCCCTGGCCCCTCTGGATCCTGCCATCTCTACCCCTGGTCTCTCTGTCTCCTGCTATCTCTACCCTTCGCCCCTCTGAATCCTGTCATCTCTTCCCCTTGTCTCTCTGTATCCTGCCATATCTACCCCTGGTCACTCTTTATCGTGTCATCTCTACCCCTGGTCGCTCTATATACTGCCATCTCTACCCCTGGTATTTCTGTGTCCTGCCATCTCTACCCCTGGTCTCTCTGAATCCTGCCATCTCTATCCCTGTTCTCTCTGAATCCTGCCATCTCTACCCCTGGTCCCTCTGTATCCTGCCATCTCTACACCTGGTCTCTCCGAATCCTGCCATCTCTATCCCTGGTCTCTCTGAATCCTGACATCTCTATCCCTGGTCTCTCTGTATCCTGCCATCTCTACCACTGGTCTCTCTGTATCCTGCCATCTCTACCCCTGATCTCTCTTAATCCTGCCATCTCTACCCCTCATCTCTCTGAATTCTGCCCTCTCTTCCACTGGTCTCTCTGAATCCTGCGATCTCTACCCCTTGTCTCTCTGTATCCTGCGATCCCTATCCCTGGTCTCTCTGAATCCTGCCATCTCGACCGCTGGTCTCTCTGTGTCCTACCATCTCTAGCCCTGGCCCCTCTGAATCAAGCCATCTCTACCCCTGGTCTCTTTGTATCCTGCCATCTCTACCCCTCGTCTCTCTGTATCTTGCCATCTCTACCCCTGGTCTCTCTGTATCCTGCCATCTCTGCCGCTGGTCTCTCTGAATCCTGCCATCTCTACCCCTGGTCTCTCTGTCTCCTGCTATCTCTACCCTTCGCCCCTCTGAATCCTGTCATCTCTACCCCTGGTCACTCGTTATCCTGTCATCTCTATCCCTGGTCGCTCTATATACTGTCATCTCTAACCGTGGTATCTCTGTATCCTGCCATCTCTACCCCTGGTCCCTCTGTATCCTGCCATCTCTACACCTGGTCTCTCTGAATCCTGACATCTCTACCCTTGGTCCTTCTGTATCCTGCCACCTCTATACCTGGTCCCTCTGTGTCCTGCCATCTCTACCCCTCATCTCTCTGAATTCTGCCCTCTCTACCACTGGTCTCTCTGAATCCTGCGATCTCTACCCCTGGTCTCTCTGTATCCTGCGATCTCTATCCCTGGGCTCTCTGTATCCTGCCATCTCTACCCCTGGCCCCTCTGAATCAAGCCATCTCTACGCCTCGTCTCTCTGTATCTTGCCATCTCTACCCCTGGTCTCTCTGTATCCTGCCATCTCTGCCGCTGGTCTCTCTGAATCCTGGCATCTCTATTCTTGTCCCTCTGAATCACGCATCTCTATCCCTGGTCCCCTCTGAATCCTGCCATCTCTACCCCTTGTCTCGCTGAATCCGACCATCTGTACCCCTGGTCCTTCGGTATCCCACCACCTCTATGCCTGGTCCTTCTGTAACCTGCCATCTCTACCCCTGGTATGAATCCTGTCATCTCTACCACTGGACCCTCTGAATCCTGCCATCTCTATCCCTGGTCCCTCTGAATCCTGCCATCTCTACCCCTGGTCTTTCTGAATCCTGCCATCTCTACCCCTGGTATCTCTTTATCCTGCCATCTCTACCCCTGGTCTCTCTGAATCCTGCCATCTCTATCCCTGTTCTCTCTGTATCCTGCCATCTCTACCCCTTGTCCCTCTGTATCCTGCCATCTCTGCCCATGGCCCCTCTGAATCAAGCCATCTCTACCCCTGGTCTCATTGTATCCAGCCATCTCTACCTCTCGTCACTCTGTATCTTGCCATCTCTACCCCTGGTCTCTCTGTATCCTGCCATCTCTTCCGCTGGTCTCTCTGAATCCTGGCATCTCTATTCTTGGTCCCTCTGAATCCTGCCATCTCTATCCCTGGTCCACTCTAAATCCTGCCATCTCTACCCCTGGACCATCTGAATCCTGCCATCTCTACCCCTGGTATCTCTTTATCCTGCCATCTCTACGCCTGGTCGCTCTATATACTGCCATCTCTACCCCTGGTCTCTCTGAATCCTGCCATCTCTATCCCTGTTCTCTCTGAATCCTGCCATCTCTACCCCTGGTCCCTCTGTATCCTGCCATCTCTACACCTGGTCTCTCCAAATCCTGCCATCTCTATCCCTGGTCTCTCTGAATCCTGCCGCCTCTATCCCTGGTCCCTCTGTATCCTACCATTGTATACACGGAGGGAGATGGGAAAAAGAAACAGGGGTCGGGAGAGGGTGAAAGAGACACACGGAGGGAGAGGGTTACAGAGACACAGGGAGGGAGAGGGGGTAAGAGACACAGGGGAGGGAGAAGGGGGTACATGCAGGGGGAAATGAATTTGTAAATTTGGAAGGCTGAAAACAATCAACTAAGAGGACTTTATGGTATAAACATATGTCCTAAGATGGGGTTAAAGTTACAGCCTGTTTAGGAACCAACTTTTTACAATGTATGACTTATGTAGAGAGAGTGGGACATAGACCAATTGATAATAAAAAGACAAGTACTGCTCAAGTACAGGTGCCAGAAGTACCAGGGCCAGAAATCCAAGAGAAGACCAGCGGGCCAGAGGGAGAAGGCCAAGAGACCAGTGGAGGCCTGGGGAGCAGACAGCAGATCCAGATTGAAAATGAACTTGAAGAAAACGCTTCAACTCAAGGGGCACCGGGGCCCTCCATGCAGTAGCTCTGCCACTGCTGGAAGGATCTATGATACATTGGTGGAAGTTGTATGTTTGAGAGAGCTAGGGTTGCATTGAATAATGCAAGGAGTCTGTTTCTGGGCCAGTGAGGGGAAAGGGTTATTGTGCCAACTTTTTTTTCCTGTTATCAAACAAAGCTTCTGGATGAGTAAGACTCAGTAAGAAGACCCTCCCCTCAAGCTTAAAACAAACTAAAAGTACATGAGGGAATCCTCCATGATACAAGCAGAGTAAGCTTTCATGCTCCTACCTTACATCACTCCTAATAATGTAAATGTACTACACAATTTACCAACATGTGAATCTTTTCCAAAACTACAGTGGTCATTAAGAGTTGTGTAACAGTGATTCCCCATAAGAAGACCCAGAGTGAGGCGTCCGGTGTAAAATGGGACAATATCTCCCAGCTGATGTCAGTAACTGCCTGGTCACATGTATTGTCTAATATGCCCTGGGATTAATATTGCTTATGAAATATTATTATTATCGCTTATTTGTAAAGCGCCAACATATTCCGTAGCGCCTCACATGGGTAAGTTTAAGGAAAAAACAACTGCAATATTAACCCATTGCACAGGATGGAGGGGCCATATGCTATTTTCAGGCTCCATAAAATGATTGTCTAACATGATCTTGTGAGTCTCTGATCACTTAGATCTTTTTTTCAAGTCACTAGCACAGCTTCATTTTATTTTAGTATCTCATAGGTATTGGACTATTTCAGGTATTCTAATCTTTAAATGGAGGATTATAGCAGAATTATTTTTGTGTCATATCTCATATCCATAAAGAATATTTTTTCCATGATCTAAACTTGGTATTTCAAAGTGTTGTAACTAACTTCAGTGTCTTATTTTTTTATTAACAAGACAGATCAATATGTGTGTATGTCTCCTATAGTATATTATGTTGATTCGCCCCCTTATTTATATTTATTCCAAGATGTCAGATGCTGTTCCCACTGTCACTACATTACTGTTTACACCAATCTGAAGGTCCCATGTGATCCCAGTTTTGTGTCAGACTTTATAAAGGGAGGTCATACCTCTGGAAAGCTTGTCACTATATATAAAGTGTTTGTCCGATAAGAAAAGTATCTCTATATACTGATGGCAGAGTCTCTGTAATGGTCCAGCTTCCAGAACCTTCACATTGTAAAGAGCAAAATAAACTATTTTTCAGTTGGTTGTGATTAAAAATGTTGAGACAACTTGTAATGAAAATAGCTGTTTTTTGCTTCTCTTTAGTCGGGAGCGCCTCCCATCTTTTACTATCTGTTTTGCTTTGGTGGCAGAGTGTCATGTCGTGACCATGTTGCACTGTCAGTAATTAGGTAATTACAGGGAAGTGGTAGTACACTCTGCTACCAATACTAAGCAGTATATAAGCAGCCCACTCTGACCTCTCACCCAGGGACATATCTATAATGTCATGACAAAGAGCTACGAGACTGCTCTATGATAACAAGAAATCTGGCAACTTACTGCTCATTCACTTCATGAAAACGGGGGAGGAAAATAGCAAAGTAGCCGCGGGAAGCCATGTTCCTTGTTACAAGATGGCAGTAACAATCTAATGGGCATAATGTGATGTTTGTGGCCCTGTTGTGCTTTTATAATCTACTATATATAAACCTTTCCTGATCTCTGCACTAAACAACTAGATTAAAATCTTACACTTGAAATAAACTCTCATAATGAAACATAAATAGAGATTTAATAGTAATAATACAAACATATTTATAATATACACATCAGTCATCTATATTGTAAAATATGCAGTGAAATTATAGGAAAAAAAGTCTAATTAAATAACAGATGGAATAAAATATATATTACTGCCACATAAATATGATAATCACATTACACACTAAAGGCTTATTCTACACTAATGCCAGTGATAATTTACAACATATTATTTCTCTCTATATAATAGACAATGATTTATTTCATCAGTAAATACACAAGTCCTCTCCTAACTGACATGGTACAGCAGCACTCAGGACAGGAAAAACCCCCAGTGGAGGAAACCTGTGAGGAGCCATGGCTGCTGCACAACCCTCCTCTGGGCTAACACATGTTACACTACAAGAGGTGCGACTTACTGAGCAGTTATCATGGGGTCAAAATATATATGTTATACTTATTAACCTTTATTTGTAACACGTCGACATATTCAGTAGCATTTAACAGATACAGGTCAAAAACTATTTTAACAAATTATAAAAAATGGAGGTCCCTAATATTGAGGACCCGGTGAGGTGGGAGGCTGCTGGGGTCACTGCTTTTAGTTCTTCTTTTCCTTGTTGAGAAGTTCCACTTGTTCTTCTTCATTCACTGATTTTAAAGAGAGAAAGAAGAAACACCAGATCAGTGTCTATTATAACACTCAATCCTTGTAGTAACTTTGTCTAGTAGACACACAATGCACCCTCACAATCATGGGGGTAGGACCTGGGGGGACAAATCCCAGGTTATTCTATGTTTGTATGTATGTATATATAAGCTATTTTATGGCCTGTGTATACAATGAGCTGTATCCCCTCAGAAATATTCTGGCTCCTACACCCCTGCTCACAGCGCTACTCTCCTGTCCATCAATACGCACTAATTCTTCACCTTTCTCATACTTCACCTTTGTTCACAGTTAATTTAATTCAATGACTGCTTCACTTTTTTGTTTATTTCTCTTCACAAATTGTTGACTATTTTTTATATCTGATTTACATGAAAAGACCTGTATACATCAGTTCTACGCAATCTGATGAGGACAATGAAGCTATTAAAATAATTTATTAGAATTATATTTATTATTAATGGATTAATGATTACCTAAAATAAAATAATCAGATATCAGCTAATACTATTATATTCATCATTTCAAGAGTGCATGCCATAAACAGGCAGCATCTACTGTCTATCCACTGGTTATGTTTATGGAGTTACTTTCTTAATGCTGTAAAGTGCACTTGGGTTTATTCTGGTTTACTCACTGGTGCCATATTTTGCATAAATTGCACCAGCCGCAATAGCAGGAGTAACCTCTCCCAAGGCTGGTCGGCGCTGTCAGGAGGAGCTGATCCCGCTGTAAAGATGAAACACAGCGAACAAAATGGTGGAATGTCTCCTGGGCCTCGAAGAAGAAATTCCTCTTTCCTCCGCAGGTGACTCCTAATGGCCCAGCTGTGGTACTCCTTCCTCTCCCGCCTCCATGCCCAGTGAGTTGAGTCCTCCGCCATTATCTAGAATACAATAAAATAGGTAGCCGTGATTACCCTGCATATATGGGAAACATTACATTTATTCTGAGAAATATAGAGAAGCTGGACCAGATTTAATCGCTCTACTGTCCTTGGCAAAAAACGTTGTAATCAAGATGTAAAGAGGACATAAGAGATCTTGGGAAAGAGAGGGGAAAGCAAGGCAAAGGAGAAGAGAGGAGGTAAGGAGAATAAAGGATAATGAGCAAAAATGATGGAAACATCTGTAAATGAATAACCAGGAGGAAGGGGGTCATGACATACAACACAGATGACTTAGGTCAAAGAAAATATTTACCTGTTAATTTGTGAATATGTTAAGATAACATTGAACATTAAATACTGTTAGATTCATATACACACAATAATTTAGTTCTTCTGACAAACCTGCTCACATGTGTCCCGGCTCACGAAAGCCTGGAACTCCATCCGTCTCCATAGTGAGTCTCGCTGCCGGTGAAACTTTCTTCTTTCTTGACGCCAAGTGGCTCCCAGGGCCCAGATGTAGATCTGCCTCTTGAAAGGAACGTCCTCCTCCATGTCATTCGCAAGAAACCTGAAGTACAAAGAGAAATGTTATTTAATAAACGCAAAGTAAGTTATGTTATATTGGAGTAACTAATAAATCAGGTAAAAGTGAAGAAATCTAATTGTATTGTAGAAAAACTATGAGTATTATGGCCCAAAATGTTCTCTATTAATAGAAAAAAACTAGTTGAAAGCTCATAATCATGTAAAATAACAATGTTTAGAAAAAGATACATTATCTTGTAAAACATTTTTCATTATTATATATTATTTTCTGAAACAAGTAAAATTTACTTACAGGGCAATAAAAAAATTCCTCCTGGTGTACTCTGACACGTGAAGCCAGGCTCGCTTGAAATAAGCAAAAACCATAGCGAGCAGGTACTGGAAGGACAGAGAAAATATGGTGTAATGTTAGTCTGTACAATCCCATCAATTTATTTTTATAATGAAATCAAATAAAATATTTTTTGGTACAAACATTTTGTATTGGCACAGACCCACAAGACCCTCTCAGATATCAGGTGCATGAGCCCATCAAAGAATAACTAGGAAATATTATTTATCCCCTTCTGGATCGCTACCATAGCGTGGTGAAGGGGCTTGTGTACCTCAATGACGCTGCGAGCTATACCATGTACGGTCACCCAAGATGGGCAGATCATAGCAGAAGGGTCACACAAATCGGAACGGGCAACCCAATTCAGTCGCGTTGACAAGAAAACAGTCTGGATAAGCACGACCAGAAATGCAGACAGATGTGTTTTGTGTGCTGCGTCCATATGGTCACGAGAGTCAGACACAACTGAAGGACTAAACCCTTTTTATAGGATTAAGGAGGCTGCACAGTTTAGGTCACAAGAAACTGTCTGTAGAAGATCTATCTTTAAACTCTCCTCCTACCTCAGAATGTAGATGACAAAAATAAAATGGTAGATTTCACACCAGCATAATTTCTTATAAATGTAATACATGTGAGTATAATATTTTTTTTAATTCTAAAACATGTTGCCTGTTTTCAACTAAAGTATTGGTTCTTTAAAAGATGAAATTGTATTTTTATGATCATAGGGCTCCTTTAATTTTTCAATTCTTTCTAAAATACAGTTTATTGTCTGGTGTATGTTGGTTAAATGGTATCCTAACTCATTATGTATTGACCTTCTTTCAGGAACCAATCTAGAGGAACCCTGACAAAACTGACATAGAAGATTATCGATGGTGGATACGTATTGGCTGATTCCCTGTCTTCCCATGTTCCTAACGGATGAAAAGCTCAGATGTTCTTGTTCTTACCTTAAGCAGGTGTAAAAGGAACAAACCATGTTCAGTGGTAACACAAAGAGACCAGTGACTGCCCAATAGCCCGGTATCACTCATCATCTGTCTGTCTGTCCTTCTGTCACTCCATATACAATAAATACCTTGTCGGAAATCTTCAGGCAAGTATCTTGTGCCAGGAATGCCTGAATAACATCATCTTCTGCAGAGAAGTACAAGGGGTAAATACTTTATCACATTATGATTCATTACACTTGTTTCTTACTGTACATTTAATAAAATTATAATTACATCTGAAAATATTAAGTATTGTTATTAATATGATTTCAGACTTTAAATCTGCTCTCTGGCATCACCAGTGGTAGTCGAGCTCGAAGCTTGCCCAGATAATCCACAAAAACTCTAGATAACTAATGAGGATGAGCTCATGTGGCAACTCCACAATAACTGAGAGCAATTCCCATGGAGAGGTGCGAGAACTGAATATATACAACAACCTGTGTACTTTATTTCAAAGTGGTACAAATTTAATTTGGCAGTCGTTTTTTTTATTTGCATTATGTAATTATCTAATGAACAAAATAATATTTGTAATATAATTCCACTGTTGTTTGGAAAGTGCAGAGTCTCTTACCAAAAAGTGTATAAAATGCTGCCCTCTCATCCGGGTACAGGATGTATTGATGACGTTTGGTGTCCCTGACTGAAGAGGATCCTGGGTCTTCTCGGATGCTCCGTCTTCTTTTGGTAAGTGGACACCTGCTCTCTTCCCTGTGATTGTATAATATAGATAATATTCATATGAGACCACTCACTGTGACCCATCTATCTCCAGTCTCATATTCATTACTCCTCACCTGCTCCTCCAATATATCAGTATCTACATTGACTTCCTCCATAAATGCAAAACCCTGCTCTGACCACCCAAAGCCTATAGCAATTCTGCACCCTCTTGTATCCATCTCTGAGTTACCTGCCTGTCTGGCTCCATCCCAGAGTTACCTGCCTTTCTGGCTCCATCCCAGAGTTACCTGCCTGTCTGGCTTCATCCCAGAGTTACCTGTCTGTCTGGCTCCATCCCAGAGTTACCTGTCTGTCTGGCTCCATCCCAGAGTTACCTATCTGCCTGGCTCCATCCCAGAGTTACCTATCAGTCTGGCTCCATCCCAGAGTTACCTGCCTGTCTGGCTCCATCATAGAGTTACCTGTCTGTCTGGCTCCATCCCAGAGTTACCTGCCTGTCTGGCTCCATCCCAGAGTTACCTGTCTGTCTGGCTCCATCCCAGAGTTACCTGTCTGTCTGGCTCCATCCCAGAGTTACCTATCTGTCTGGCTCCATCCCAGAGTTACCTATCTGTCTGGCTCCATCCCAGAGTTACCTGCCTGTCTGGCTCCATCATAGAGTTACCTCCCTGTCTGGCTCCATCACAGAGTTGCCTGCCTGTCTGGCTCCATCCCAGAGTTACCTGTCTATCTCCAGCTACCTGATCCTGCTCAGCTAGACCTCCTGTACTTGTGGTCCTTATGCCTGCATCCGGTCAGCCAGGACCTCCTGCTACTGGACTACTATTTGTCCTGTCTGGTACTTCCAACCCATTACTGATACAGCTGATTTCTTATGTATTTTAAACAGTTCTGTTATGTAAAGGTACTATTACAGTAATGTGATTCTAGCCCTGTCCTATATAATATTACACTTACCTATCACCAGGACTGTTGGTGTTCCTCTCCTCTAGATCGTGTTTCCTTTTCGCCTCACACTGAGGAGATGTCGTCCTTCTTGATGTCCTCTGGAGATGTCTGGTATAAAACAGACACTTTTACATTGCATTGTAACCTAACTCTATGTCACTATGAGATTAAAATCCAGATACAGATATGTAATATCTCCTTTACAATATGGTGGCCTCATATTCCTGTACACTTATAGATAACGGGGACAGTAGAATAGTGTGATGACCATAATATGACCATAATATGAGTAACATTATCTAGTAATATATTTACATTGTTGATATTAATGATAAAACATTAGTTTGTGTTATTTGTATTACATTTTTCCTCTTCCTAGATGAGCTTTAATTGCACATGGAAAGTGAACCTATTTCAGTATTTATAAAATAGAAAACCATAAGAAATAATTTATTTAAATTCAATATACGGCTGCTGCCCTATCATCCCAACTTGTTATAGCTCAGAAAAGCTTTGGAAGGAAATGCAGAAAAGTGATATATTATCTAAGTGTCCAGTAGTTTTGTAAATAATTTCCTGTAAATAGTTTTGGATAAGAGAGACCACGGACCTTGGGTTTGATTCACTGAATATGAATATTTCACACTAGTGACATAAGGCCTATCAGTCCCTATGTTATCCTATAAGCCTGCGCACTATAGTGTGAAGAGTCACCCACACACTAATAAGTAACCTCTCATTGTAGCAAATGTAGCCTATTGTGATCTGACACTGACTAACCAGCCAGCGCTATCACATTAAAGGACCACTGTAGCATATGTACAAGTATAGCTCATATGTTTCTTTACTCAACATAGACTAAACCATATGCAGTGTAACATCTTTTCTTAGCTTTTAAACTGTCAGTTTTCCCTTGAAGCAGAGCTGCCTTTCTCCTCCTACCTGTGTCTACCAGGGGCGTGACTAACTCTGTAAGTGAGCTGCACTATCATGGACCTTGGCAAGAGGCCAGACTGATATCACATGATTACCCCCTAACACAGACACAGAAATAACAGCTCTATTGTAATATGATTGAAGCCAGTGACAGTGCAGGAGCTATTAGCCTGTGCACAACAAACAAACATATGAGCCTTACTTTTAAATACTGCACATTGGTCCTTTAAACTCTGTGTAAATGTTATTTCTGTTTATGTGAATTATGGGTAATATGAATGGTGCTGAGAGGCCACAACAAATAAATAAATACACATCTGCCAGTGCAAGTCTGGGATATGTCAGGATCATTGGAGGATTGGGAAATCGCTCTCTTAAAGGGGCACTAACATCCTGAGAAGTTTGTTTTATCTTAATGTGAAGAGCATTCATAGATAAACTATAATACACAAATACCTCACTGCTGAAATATGGAATATATACAGAAAAGTGTTTTATATTAGAGATCTAAACAACTTTAGGAAGAGTACATATCTGTGTTTCACGTGTAATATTCTGCACACAACTATATAATATTATATACAAATGAAAGTGCTGTGTGTTTTGCTGTACAGGCAATGCTTCCTCTCTCATCCCCCCATTATACTGAATATCCCCCACACTTACCTATTGTACATTCTTGCTTGTCTCAGACGCCGAGATGTATCTCAAATCAAAAAGATCAGAAAAGAAAATAGGTTAGGAAGTAAATATATACAATTAAATGTTGAAAACAAAATAAAATGTGACTACTACTTTAAATGTGTAGATTTATAAAAATAAATACTATAAAGGAGATAACACTACAGACGTGTAACTATAATATGTATATGTCACGTGTAAGTTACAGACAAAAACTAACTGAAAAAAGCTTACAGGCTGGTCCTTAGATGTCCCAATAGACAGATGAGATGTCGGTGATAACGGTGTCCAAATCCAAATATTCAATATCAAATCTCTTCTAAAAGTCACAAATTTGCCAAGAATCTGAAAATCACTGCTCAGCCGATAACGGTCAAAGACAGTTTGACGGAAAACAACTGGCCTGGGCAACCAGTGATGTCATCGGTTCTGTTACAGTTCTGATGTCACAGGGTTCTAATGAATCGGACGTGTTGTGATTTAAAAGTCTTCTTTCATTTGATTTGAAAATTGAAAGAATTAAGCTAAAATGTGACATAACATGATATCAAACTGTTTTTCTGTTGGGCAGTTGTACCTATATATTATGAAATGTAACACAGAAAAATGTTACGTGAAAAAGATCCATTAAAGGGAACTCTGTATAATATTTAAATATCTGTATTAAAATAAATAGACTTACAAAAAGTATAGAGCCAGATCAGAGGCTCCAAAATGACTAAAACTGATATTCTGTGATCTCCATGCTATTTGTACCATACAATACAGGATAGCTTGCAACACAGTCATGTATGTGACACGCTTCCACACTCCCCTATGCATTTAGAGATACTAGTTTTAATTCATTCACCTGACATCTCCTGCTGGCAAAGTAATAAAAGTATCATGAACTGGCAGGATGAAAACAGGATAGAAGTAGTAATAGTATAATGAGAGACCAAAGGTAGAGAGGACAGGGTGTAAAATGGGAGAGGACAGTGGGGCTAGAGGTAGATAAAGCAGGATACAGTTGAAAGAGTTGTACAACTGAAAGGAGCAGAGGTGCCAAACAAAGAGACGGTGAGATGTGGAGGCACCGTGATAGACATGGCGATGACTGGACACATAGGAGCAAGTTTTAGGGATTGCAGGACACAGAGAGGTCAGATGTACATAGGTCAGGTCCCAAAGAAGCCGGATACATAGACTGCATGATAAAACAAAGGTAAAACAGAAATATCAGTAGATAGTGTGGACAGGAGTAGAGATTGTGAGGAATCAATGGTACAGAAAAGGATGCTCAGTTGGTCAAATACAGAGACATCAGGTTGGAAAATTCAAGGTTTAAAATAACAGGATTCCCTCACCCGAATCCATAGAGGATAAACATAGAGATGACAGGAATTGGTCAAAAGTAGCGATGATACAGACTGGCCGGTGCTAATGATGTCAGCATGCAGAGATACCAGGACAACATATGGTGGAATAATGGTAGGTTAGGCTTAGATGTCATTACCTATAATAGAAAATGAAGGAAGAGTTAAAAAGTGAAATGAGTGGGAGGAGTGAAGGGAAAATGAAGGGTTGAATGGGGTACGATATGAAGGGTAGTGGAGTGGGAATGAGTTTCTTTTTTTGTCTCAGGTTTGTCACTCTTGTAGTGTAGTGTTTCATCAATTGGTATGCAAAAACCCTGACTTTTTATATATGTATTTCGGTCTGTGTATACATAATATGTGTGTATGTTTCCTATAGTTTATTATGTTGATTCGCCCCCTTATTTATATTTATTCCATGATGTCAGATGCTGTTCCCACTGTCACTACATTACTGTGTAAATTCACACTGAAAGTCCCAGGAAATGTCCGTTTGGTTTCAGACTTGATAACAGGAGGTCAGACATCTTGAAAGCTTGTCACTCTGATTAAAATGTACAATAAGAAAAGTATCCCTATAAACTGATGAAAGAGCATCTGTAAAGTGTAAAGATCAATATCTTCTGTCACCCAGGGACATATCTATAATATACAGAAAAAGAGCAATGAGAATGTTCTATGGAAATAACAAATCTGAGCTCTGTTCATTCACTTCATTTTGGGATAGACTGAACATAGTTAAAATATGGGAAATCCATGAAAAAGAGTGAGGAAAAGAGCAAAGTAGCTTGGGCAGGTGGGAAACTATTTCCTTGTTTCAAGATGTGCATATGGGGCATGTGATGATGT
Source organism: Discoglossus pictus (assembly GCA_027410445.1). Taxonomy (NCBI): domain Eukaryota; kingdom Metazoa; phylum Chordata; class Amphibia; order Anura; family Alytidae; genus Discoglossus; species Discoglossus pictus. The sequence continues at coordinate 34,485,256 of CM050172.1, read as the reverse complement.
TTCTGGGACTGTTGTGCTTTTGTATACTTCTGCTGAAAACACATTTCTTGATGTCTGCACTAAACAACCAAAAAGCTTACACTAAAATATAAAACTCTTGTAATGAGGTACTGGGCCTCGAGCTCCTTTTGTGACTAACAAAATACAAATATTAATATAATGGGAGAGTGATGTATAATAATAAGGTTGTTTGTTTCTCAAGTCAGTTTGTTCCTCACCTTCCAGAAAAAGAGGTATCAACTTTTTTGCCCCTGTTCTGACTAAAAAAACATACAAAGTATTAATATTATGGGAGAGTGATATATATAATAAATGAACATGGAGAGGAAAGGAGTATCTAGATGAAGCATAGTGTGGGAATGGGACTGTGAAGCAGTTTTGCAAGTAGGAATAGGCAAACATCCCAGTGGTAAGATGTGGCAAGCTCATAGAGACTTATCCAAAGCGACTTGGAGCTGTGATTGTCGCAAAGGTGGCTCTACAAAGTAAGAAGTCTAATCTATAACCCACACAGCTATGGTCCAGATTTGTTCCTCACATTCCAGAAAATGAGTTCCTATGTCTCACCCTCTTATTCTCGCTAAAGAAAACAAGCACAATATTAATATTATGGGAGCGTGATGTATTATAAGGTTATTTCTTTCTCAAGTCAGTTTGTTCTTCACCTCCCAGAAGTAGAAGTCCTACGTCTCCTGTCCTTGTTCTGACAAAAAAAAAAATATATATATATATATATATATATATATATATATATATAAAGTATTAATATTATGGGAGTGTAATGTATATACAGTAGTAAAGTAAATGAACATGGTGAGGAAATGAGTATCTAGATGAAGTATAATGTGGGAATGGGACTGTGAATGAATATGAATGAATCTACACAGGCACACCATCAAAAAGCACCCCAGTTGTACCCCAGTTGGACACCTTTTCACCCAGAATGATCACTCTATACAAAACCTGAAATTCAAAATACTTGAATTTCCAAAAGAAATGAAGGATATAAACACATTTGAAATGAAGATTATCGCATTCTGCAACACTAAATATACAGGACATAACAATGCATTGGGACTAACCATCCAAGGATAGATACTTTAATACAAGACCTTAACACAAAGTCCAGCTAGACATGCTTTTGTGGCTCATCACTCCCTACAGTGCTGTTTCTTTATTGTAGAAAGTATAAATTATTCATAAACTAAATTAAAAGGAGCAGCTACAAAAGTTGCCCCCATTAGTTATTCTATAAGGTCTCTTACCCATAAGGCTTGGCAGCTGACAGGTACCTCCATCACTCCATGCTCCTCCTGTCCTGGTCAGCCGGTCTTTTCCTGACGGTTCCTATCTTACTATCGAACTGTCTGGTCTCTGTCCCTATCTAACCTATCCAACGCTGTTGGGTCTGTCTCCCTATCTAACTCTCCACCTGTCGGGTCTTTCCCTGTCTAACTATCTGTCCTGTCTATAAGTCAGTCCATTATTTTATATTTTTTATATTTTTAATAAGTAATTCAGTAATCCAGTCGTCTGTCACCCCTATCTAATCTAGCAAAGCTATCTACAAAAATCTATCTATAACCCTATCTAACGATATGATCAATGAACGTTGCCTAACAAACCTACTTAACCCTAACGGCCCTACTTCTATCTAATAAAAATAAAATAACATTTCCTTTTTATGAAGTGGTGCAAAAAATTGTACTCCATATTCAAAATGTGGGTGTACTAGGGATTTGTATAGTGGCAGAATTATATTTGCTTCCCTGGCTTCTATACCCTTCTTAATACATGCTAATATTTTATTTGCCTTTTGCAGCTGCTGCCTGGCATTGATCACTGTTAACTAGGTGGTTGTCCAGAAGTACTCCCAAATCCATTTCAATATCAGATCCCCAGAGATTTACTCCATTAAGATAATAAATTGCATGGCTATTTTTGCTTCCCAGATGCATACCTTTACATTTATTAATATCAAATCTCATCTGCCATTTAGATGCCCATTTCTATAATTTATGTAAATCCCTTGGAGGGAAAGTACATCATTATCTGATTTAATTACCTTGTACAACTTAGTGTCATTTTCAAAAATGGAAACATTACTTTCCAGTCCCACCTCTAGGTTATTAATAAATATGTTAAAAAGAAGAGGACCTAATACTGAAACCTGAGGAACCCCATTTACCACATTAATCCAGTGTGAGCGTGTCCCAATTACCACAATCCTTTGCTTCCTGACTTTTAGCCAGCTCTCAACCCATGAGCAGACATTTACTGCAATTCCTAAATCCCTTAGTTAGCGCAATAGTCTTTCATGTGGCATTATATCAAAAGCTTTTGCAAAATTCAAAAATACTACATCCACTGAGTTGCTTTGATCCAGGTTCCTACTACCCTCCTCATAGGAACGAATTAGAATTGTTTAACCTGACCTATCCCTCATAAATCCATGTGGACTCCTACTTAAAATCCTGTTAAAATAGACATATTCTTGTATATTATCCCTTCTTATACTTTCTAAAAGCTTTCCCACTACAGAAGTTAGGCTCACTGGTCTATAATGCCCCAGATTTGTTTTTGCTCCCTTCTTAAATATAGGTATCACCTCTGCTTTTCACCAGTCATCGGGTAGGATGAATCTTGAAAAATAAAATATATTGTTTTGCAATTACAGAGCCCAGTTCCCTCAGTACCCTTGGATGTATTCCTTCAGGACTTGGTGCTTTATTAACATTTATTTTTTCCAATCTCTTTTGGATTTCTTCCTGCATTAACCAATTATTTGGTGAAGGTAGTGTAGCCCCATTATGTTGCAGTGACCCAACCACTGGTACCTCCCTTGTGTATACCGAAGAAAATAACCTATTTAGCTCATCTGCCTTTTCCTGGTCACTAATTACCAGATGGCCTGTGTCACATTGTAATATTCCTATAGCTTCCTTCCTGGCCTTCTTTCCATTAATATATTTAAAAAAATATTTTAGGGTTAGTCTTACTCTCTTTTGCAACTATTTTTTCATTTTCTATTTTAGCCAGTCTAATACCCCTTTTGCAAGCTTTGTTAATTTCCTTGTGCTTACATAAAGCAGTCTCTGTCCCCTCTTGTTTATATAATTTAAATGCCTGTTTTTTTACTCCATATTTTGATCTTTAAATCATTGCTAAGCCACATTGGATGTGATTTACTCCTTTTAATTTTATTTCCACATGGTATATGCCGATGTGTATGTATATTTAGTAAGGATTTAAATGTTGTCCATTTATGTTCAATATGTTTATCAGTTCTTTGTCCCAGTCTATACTTTGTATTGCTGCCCTTAGACCAATAAAATCTGCCCTTTTAAAATTAAGACATTTTGTTGGCCCCTTACAGTTTTTTTTTAAATTTAATCTCAAATTAGACTGTGTTGTGATCACTGTTTCTCAAAGGTTCAACGTTTGATACCATATCAATATTATTTGTGATAACTAAATCCAAGATAGCCTCATTTCTAGTAGGTTCTTGTGTAGAATGGGCCAAATAATGATTTATAAGTGTACTCAAGAACCTGCTTCCCGTTGCCGAACTGCTGGTCTCATTTATCCAGTTATTTCAGGGTATTTAGGGTAAATTATCCATTATTATAACTTGCACATGCTTAGCTGCATTTCCAATCTATATTAATAATTGTATTTCTTCACTTTCAGCTATATTTTGGCGTTTATAGCATTCTCCAACTAATAATCTTTTAGAATTTGCTGCTCCGCTATTTAACTCTTCCCACAAACATTCAACATGAGAAGTCAGCCCAGTGCTCTAAAAATTAAAACCCCTCCTTAGTGCACCACATTTTTAGCCACACATTAACCTCCCTAAGCCTTTTCTGTCTCCCTGAACTAGCTTATTAAATTAAGCTTATTCCCTAGTTCTCTAAAATCATTCTTTAGGACACGCCATCTTCCACTAACTTTGTCATTGGTACCAATATGTACCAAGTCCGCCGGTTCATTTCCTGCCCCTCCCAATAATTTATCTATCTGATCCACAACATGCCGAACTCGAGCACCCAGGAGACAGCAAACTGTTTGCTTGCTGGGATCTGGGTGACCTTCCTAATAATAGAGTCCCCTACCACCAAAACATGTCTGTTGCTCTGCCTATGCTGCCCTCCCACTCCTCCTGTAGAACTGTTCTCCCGGCTGTTAGAGGGAACAGCTCTATCTGTCATTGTCATTCCTGAAGGGACATCCCCAACAGTTTCACTCAATCTGGCAAATCTGTTGGAGCTTGCCAACTCAGAACTAGCCTGCCTCCTCCTCCTGATCAGCCTGCTTCCCCTTGTAACTGTAACCCAGCTACCTCCCTGGGCATCCTCACTAGTCCCAGCTTCACCCTCCATGCTAGGCCCAGCTAAACTGTGCTCCCTTTCCAGTGGAATATCAGTAAGTGCTGAAATTCTCCTCAAATTTGAGCTTCCAGAGAGGCTCACACATGTCACCCTGGATCATCTGTTCCAGTAGTGCATACATATGACAGGATGTACACTGAGTGAGGTTTTGTCTACAAAAATTCAGTTTGAAAAATAAATAAACAATAATAAAAACAATAAATAAACAATAATAAAAACAATAAACAATTTGCTGCCCTTAGACCAATAAAATCTGCCCTTTTAAAATTAAGACATTTTGTTGGCCCCTTACAGTTTTTTTTTAAATTTAATCTCAAATTAGACTGTGTTGTGATCACTGTTTCTCAAAGGTTCAACGTTTGATACCATATCAATATTATTTGTGATAACTAAATCCAAGATAGCCTCATTTCTAGTAGGTTCTTGTGTAGAATGGGCCAAATAATGATTTATAAGTGTACTCAAGAACCTGCTTCCCGTTGCCGAACTGCTGGTCTCATTTATCCAGTTATTTCAGGGTATTTAGGGTAAATTATCCATTATTATAACTTGCACATGCTTAGCTGCATTTCCAATCTATATTAATAATTGTATTTCTTCACTTTCAGCTATATTTTGGCGTTTATAGCATTCTCCAACTAATAATCTTTTAGAATTTGCTGCTCCGCTATTTAACTCTTCCCACAAACATTCAACATGAGAAGTCAGCCCAGTGCTCTAAAAATTAAAACCCCTCCTTAGTGCACCACATTTTTAGCCACACATTAGCCGACAGCAAAGCGACAGAGAGGGAGGAGAGAGGTACAGAGAGAGACCCACAGCAAAGAGAGACAGACAGCAAAGTGAGAGAGGTACAGAGAGTGACCCACAGCACAGAGGGACAGACAGCAAAGTGAGTGAGAGAGAGAGGAGAGAGGTACAGAGAGAGACAGCACAGAGAGACAGACAGCAAAGTGAGTGAGAGCGGGAGGTACAGAGAGAGACACACAGCACAGAGAGACAGACAGCAAAGTGAGAGAGAGGGAGAGAGAGGTACAGAGAGAGACCCACAGCACAGAGAGACAGATAGCAAAGTGAGTGAGAGAGGGAGGAGAGAGGTACAGAGAGAGACCCACAGCACAGAGAGACAGACAGCAAAGTGAGAGAGAGGGAGGAGAGAGGTACAGAGAGAGACCCACAGCAGAGAGAGACAGACAGCAAAGTGAGTGAGAGGGAGGGGAGATGTACAGAGAGACCCACAGCACAGAGAGACAGACAGAAAAGTGAGTGAGAGAGAGAGAGGAGTGAGGTACAGAGAGAGACCCACAGCACAGAGAGACAGACAGCAACGTGAGAGAGAGAGAGAGGGGAGAGATACAGAGAGAGACTCACAGCACTGAGAGACAGACAGCAAAGTGAGAGAGAGAGAGAGAGAGGTGCAGAGAGAGATCCACAGCACAAAGAGACAGACAGCAAAGTGACTGAGAGAGAGGGGGGAGGTACAGAGAGAGACCCACAGCACAGAGAGACAGACAGCAAAGTGAGTGAGAGAGGGAGGTACAGAGAGAGACAATGCTCTTGTGCATTATTATTATTATTATTATTATTATTATTATTACTATATAATGTGTAGGTGTACCGGCTGGGCATGGTCTTGTGCATTATTATTATTATTATTATTAT
>CM050172.1:34404203-34471703 GCA_027410445.1 Discoglossus pictus | reverse complement strand
CGGCTGGGCATGCTCTTGTGCATTATTATTATTATTATTAGTATATAATGTGTAGATGTACCGGCTGGGCATGCTCTTGTGCATTATTATTATTATTAGTAGTAGTATATAATGTGTAGATATACCGGCTGGGTATGCTCTTGTGTATTATTATTATTAATAATATTATTATTATTATTACTATATAATGTGTAGATGTACTGGCTGGGCATGCTCTTGTGCATTATTATTATTATTATTACTATATAATGTGTAGATGTACCGGCTGGGCATGCTCTTCTATATTATTTTTATTATTATTATTATTATTATTATTACTATATAATGTGTAGATGTACCGCTGGGCATGCTCTTGTGCATTATTATTATTATTATTATTATTATTATTAGTATATAATGTGTAAAAGTACCGGCTGGGCATGCTCTTGTGCATTATTATTATTATTATTAGTATATAATGTGTAGATGTACCGGCTGGGCATGCTCTTGTGCATTATTATTATTATTATTATTATTATTATTATTATTATTATTATTATTACTATATAATGTGTAGATGTACCGGCTGGGCATGCTCTTCTACATTATTATTATTATTATTATTATTATTATTATTACTATATAATGTTTAGATGTAACGGCTGGGCATGCTCTTGTGTATTATTATTATTATTATTATTATTATTATTATTATTACTATATAATGTGTAGATGTACTGGCTGGGCATGCTCTTGTGCATTATTATTATTATTATTAGTAGTAGTATTTTACTAATAATAATAATAATGCACAAGAGCATGCCCAGCTGGTACATCTACACATTATATTATATTAATAATAATAATAATAATAATAATAATAATAATAATAATAATAATAATGCACAAGAGCATGCCCAGCTGGTACATATACACATTATATAGTAGTAATAATAATAATAATAATAATAATAATAATGCATAAGAGTCCTTCAGCACTACACTGGACACTGAATAAACTTGCCTAGCTATGGTTTTCCCTATTCAATCAGTATTACCTACACTCTCCCTCCTCTCAGTAAGACTGCAATTTAGTTATGATTCCAAAATGGCTGCTGTCCTTCAGATGGAAGGCTCTGGAAGGGAGTGTATGCTGCTGATTGGCTGGAATGTGTCTGCTGACTGTGACATGTAGGCTCAAAGTTTGCTCAATGATAAAGTATTGGGGGCGGGTCGAATATCGCATATGTTCGCAGTTCGCCGAGAACGCGAACATGCTATGTTCGCCGGGAACAGTCCGCCGGCGAACTATTCGCGACATCTCTAGTTTTAACGTCTTCCTCTTAAATATGTTGCTGCAGACAAATCTGAGTAGATACTTGGTTGGAGGCCTTCTACTTCAGGGATACTGGTTCTAGCTGCTCTCATTTGGTGGAGAAAAAATGGAACCGTGCTATAACATCTCTTGGTCGATCTGAGTTGGATGACTTACCTCCCAGCGCTCTGTGGACTCTGTCCACTCTATATTACTCTTCACACATGTCTAACAGAAGAAATTTACATAATTGTAGCAAATATTGTGGGAGATCTCTCACCAACTCAGGGAGGTTCCTTATGTGGACATTTTGTCTACGAGATCTGTTCCCAAAATCCTCTTTGACAGTCTGTTGAAAAGATTGTTCCTCCTTCATTAGGACCATCTCCTCCTCAAGTTGCGTATGTGCACGAAGAAGATCATTGTAATTGTCCTCCAGTAGCGTTGTTTTGGAGTCCACTGCCTTTATCTCAATATCAATAATCAGAAAAGCATTTACACAGTTTATTGATTGCCTGATTTATCACGATAATAAAAGTTGTGGTTTTGAAAGGAAAGTCAATCATGCCTTAAATATGAGAAGCTGTTATTAGGGGTACTGTTTGGGGTGTCGGTTTTGTAAAGCTTATTCCATTATTATTAACTGAGGCTTGCAGGAAGCTTTCTCACATACCCCTGCATTAGGGCAATATAGGAGTCCCCCTCCCCACAATCCCCAGTACCTGTATATAGAGTTTTTGCTTCAATGACACTTGGAACAGGTCTCCTACTGCTGAATCCTCCAAACAGAAAAACAAGCTGTAACAATGTCCTGCAACAGGGTTTAAAGATGTCTTTTGACCCCAAAACTCTTTCTCCTGCTTCAACGCATAGGTGCCAAAGTGTGTTGTGTTTGGGTTCATGTATATCCATCCAGTGCCTTTTAGTCCAGTAGATTTTTAATACAATTCAAAATCATGACCCTAAAATATAAAGCCCTCCACAATAGTGCACCCTCCTACATCTCTGTTCTCATCCCAATATACACTCCCACCCGCCCTCTTCGCTCTGCTAATGACCTTCTTCTCTCCTCCTCTCTCATCACCTCCTCTCACTCCCGTCTTCAAGACTTTTCTCTTGCTGCCCCTATTCTTTCGAACTCCTTACCTCGCTCCACCAGACTATCTTCCTGCCTAAAATCCTTCAAAATATCTTTAAAAACACATCTATTCATAAAAGCCTATCATCTTTAGCCTCTTCATTCACTATGCATCTATCACTCTCCTGTACCTCACCCACACCCTTTAGAATGTAAGTTTGCGAGTTTCATTCTTGTGAGGTGCTCTAGGGAAAGCACTGTGCATATCTGATTGAAAGCTCAATAACAGGGTCTTGCATTATTTTTAATTGTGGGGTTATTGTTTATACTTGTACCTAACCCCTGTATTGCGCTGCGGAATATGTTCGCATGTTATAAATAAAGGATAATAGATTATTTAGATCTGTGTTAAAGTGAAGCCCAAAAGTTGCTGCACCATTCCAGAGCAACCCAGACTGTTCAGTCACTGTGACCTGATCTTGTAGATCAAATATGATCCAAATTGCTTGGTATTTTCATGTTTTTTAAAGCCTTATTGCAGGTAGCTGTGTTGTTTTGCTTCCTCTCTGTTTGCTGCCAGCCACATCCTACGGACCGCTTGGCATTCTAAACTATAAGTACGGGGACGCTATGGTACTCTATAGTACCTAATATTACCCTATACCACAATAAAAACAAGAAGTCATGGACTTGTACACTGACAGTAACAAGTTGAAGAGATGTCTATGGGAGTATGACTCAGGTTTCGTACACAGACTATTGCTTTGGTCAGTTTGCAATAAATTTATGACATCTAAGGGTTCTGGGTAGTGACATACAAATGAGGGTCACAAAATATCAAATTATCCACATTTCTCTTCTAATTTCTTTTGATCCGTTTTCCTGCTTTGGCCATTTTGCCTGCTCACCATACTGATCCTTCGTTGTTAGTTCAGGGCCTCAGGGCATTTGCCACCTTTCATATGTGGTTCAACAACTTTTGCAGAGTTTAAATGAGTTAAGAGTTTCCACAAATGTATTTTTCTCACGGTGACCTATATGTTAGACTATATACATCAGCACATCCTTTCATCAGAAGAGCAAGCAAACATCTCCCGTCACTGCCAGGGATAAAATGAAGGAGTTTGGCACTACTTCACACTTCTTGCAACTGACCTAGATTTAGTGTGGCAAGCTCATAGGGATATATTCCTATAACAGTAACCAGAGTTGGCTAGTCTATATGGTGAATTACACAGGGGGTCTTAGACATCTCTTTAGGGAACAGAAATATGGGTACTAACCTAGTACTTCCTACTGTCTAGGTGATTTCCAACTATTATTTTAAAAAATGAGTATCATATAATATGATGGGGGAAAGTCTCTAACTACCCATAGAAATTGAGAACTGTCCTAGAATTTTGTTAGGAGTTGCGCATGGAAGTATCAAAGCACAAATATATTCCAAACCTTGTTAACATTTTACAGAAAATGTATTTACAAACTACCAAACACACACACTCTAACCTACCAACCCCCTAAACTGCTTCTAAATAGCATTTTCCAGTATAAGTAACCAGGCTTTGATGGCTTGCCCGTCTTGGTTGGGTTTCAGTATTTCGTGGAAAACAATAGTCTCTTCCTACTAGAAACAGAACCTTACTTCACACTGTAATCCTGTAGCAGCAATTCATCTAGATGAAGTGCTTCATACTGCCACAGTCTTCAAACTTGAAGTACAAATCTTCTGAAACCCCCATCTTTCTCTGTTAACTGACTATTGGACAACTCTGTAATTCAACTACAAAGAATGTTTTCTTTTGTGGGTTTGGTTAACATCAACTTTCTTCTAAAACAGAAGAAAATAATAATATAGTGGAAACAAAGAGACTTAGAGGGGACAATCTTAAACCTTATTCTCAAACGAATACAATTAATAGAAGAACTCATAGTCTACCTTTATTAACCCAAATTGCGACAATGTAAATGTGCTGAGTCTCTCTAAAGTAGAGAAAAGATGACCACACAACCAAAAGAACAAAGAAACTCTGATAATATGTGAAAAGTATATAAAACTATCACCAAAGGAACAGGAAAGAACACATTACAGATGGAAAAATTTAAATAATGAGAATTTGTCAGGAACCGGGTATTATAAAAAAACAAAAGCAGGATATAAAAAGCTTGGTGAAGATCTCTTTAAATCAAAACTCCAATGCTTGTATCAGTGTGCAGAAACAATAGCAACATCACAGTAAAGCATTGAAAGCATACTATTTATCTACACGCAGCTATACAGCAGCAGAAACTGGAAACAGAGGTCTTTAGAAGCAGACTGGGAGCTGTAGGCAGGAACTAGCACACAGGTGGAGGTGATAGCTGGGACAAAGCAGAAGGTATTATATAGTTACATAGTAATTGAGGTTAAAAAAATACTTTCAGTCCATCAAGTTCAACCTTTTAAGATCTCCTTTGATCTGCAATATGCAGATTAGTTGCTAATTAATTGATCCAAAGGAAGGCAAACAGAAGAAAAAAAAAACTTAGCCCATCGTCACAAAGGGGAACATTTTTTAAATTCCTTCCTGACCCAGATACTGGCGATTGGGTTCCTCCCTGGATCAATACTCTCTAATACTATTTGCCTTTGCAGCTGCTGCTTGGCATTGCGCACTGTTACCTAGATGGTTGTCCACAAGTACTCCCAAATCCCTTTCAATTTCTGATAAACCCTATATTCGCTCCATTAAGATTATACATTTCATGGTTATTTTTCCTTCCCAGTTGCATAATTTTACATTTATTCATATTAAATCTGATCTGCCATTTAGATGCCCCTTCCTCTAATTTATGTAAAGCCCTTTGGAGGGAAAGTACATCATTATTTGATTTAATTACCTTGCGCACTTTCAGAACTCCTACCAGACAGGAACAGAAGCAGCAGTGCTGGATAAATGCAGAGCTTCAGACAGATAGGAATAGAAGCAGCAGTACTGGACACCACAGCTGTAGCTGGATAAATGCAGAGCTTCAGACAGATAGGAATAGAAGCAGCAGTACTGGACACCGCAGCTGTAGCAGTAAAACAGGCAGGACAAATAATTGCAGCAGAAACAGTCATAACCCTTTGAGTGATATGAGCCTATCAGTGACTAAGGGGTGGAATTATGACCCACAGGATCAGACCCATGTTTCCTAGGTCTCCCTTGCGGCCTACTCAGTCTGTGTCATTACAGGCCGTAGATTGACCAGAACAACCAGTGGGGCCTTCCTTGGCCTACCCTGAGGCCTAACAGGTACTCCTAATAGAATTTCCCCACAAGCAATCACATTTTCCTTATGCGATTACTGTATACTATCACTAACTGCTTATGAAAAATATTCTCCACATGGAGTAAACATTTTCTCCTTAAAATCTTTTCACATAATATTAGTCAGCTATTCATGAAAATGCATCCACGTCTTTTCTTGGACATTCTTCCATATAAGTTGTCACCAAATCTTCATGGATATTTAGTGAGGTTGCCCATCGCTTTGGGACCTGTAGTGGGGATTTTAGCAAGCAACCTAATGAAGATAATCCCGAATGTCAGGAAAAGCAAGGTGGTCAGAAGACCATTATGTATGATTTGTGCTGGAAGCTTGGTTCATGGGGAGGCAAACCCTATTTCAAGATAAACAGTAAGCACGGATGGTCAAACAGGCAAAAATAGAAAATAGATCAGATTGGCAGATGTTCAAGGCAGACCAAGGGTAGATTCACTAGGTCCAAACAGAAAAAAACACAGGTAACTGGTATGCAACATAACAGACACGTAAGGGAAGACTGGCTTGAATAACTCTGCAAGTTGCTGCTGATCAGTGATCGTGACTTATAGCAGCTTCATTTCTTAATGGAATACTAAGGAGAAGGAAATTCAGTGCTAGTGAATCAGGGTGCTAGTACTTGCTGTAAATCTCTACTCACCATACCAGTCATGTCACAGCAGGCACTGCCTTCAGATACCGATGCCATGAGGTGTCCAGTACAAGTACCATCTATTGTATAATAACTTAGCCTTATCAGATAAGGGTCTCTTGAGTGATCAAAATAAAGTCTGGACAGTACCACCCATTTCACAGAAGTAAATTATAGATGAAAGGATGCAGAGTTCAGCTGTTACAGAGCCTTAATAGAAAAGGGAAGGTGTAGTAGTGTACTCATTGTAGAACAGCATAAAACAATTTTAGTGGTGTTGATGGCTTTTAAAAGTAAACCAGCTTTTTTGTATCATTTTAAAGGACTAATCGCTACTTTATGAGCAGTGCTCATAATGTACATTAGATGGTGCTGTTGTACTTTGTTTTTTCATCAGTTTATTCACATATGAATACTAAAACGTGATTCTGCTTCTACTATGCTTTTTGTTAATGTATGTCGTGGTCACACTCTGTGAGTGTTAAAAATCACTTATTTCATTGTAGTGGCACTTTGAGAAGTCAGTGGTCTGAAACTGTGTCTCACAAAATGTCTTAAAGTGCTGGGGCTGTACTTTGACAATAACAAGATATGAACAGGTTTATGGAAGCACACAGTCTTGTTTTGCCAGGTTTACCACAATTCTGGTTAAGGTGGCAATAATAAAAGAGGAGGAGGGATTTGTCTGTATGTTAAGCCTGAATTTAAGCCTATAGTCAGAGAAGATATTTATTGTGTAACTAGCGGTAATTTTGAATGTTTGTGGGTAGAGTTAAATAGCGGAGCAGCAAATTCTAAAATAATATTGGTAGAAGTATACTAAAAACCCACAAATATAGCTGAAAGTGAGGAAATACGATTATTGTTACAGATTGGAAATGCAGCTAAGCATGGGCAAGTTCTGATAATGGGAGATTTTCATTACCCTGAAATAAACTGGATAAATGAGACCAGCAGTTCAGCTAAGGGGAGCAGGTTCTGGAGTACACTCAGGGATCATTATCTGGCCCAGGTTTTACAAGAACCTACTAGAAATGGGGCCATCTTGGATTTAGTCATCACAAATAATGTGGATATAGTATCAAATGTTGAAATTGGACAACGTTTGGGAAACAGTGATCACAACACAGTCTCATTTGAGATTGAATCATAAAAATAAAACTGTAAGGAGCTAACAAAAACTCTTAATTTTAAAAGGGCAGATTTTAATGGTTTAACGACGGACATACATATAAACTGGGACAAAGAACTTATAGGTAAAAATGCTGAACATAAATGGACAAAGTTTAAATCCTTACTAAAACTATTTCTTATCACCATATACCATGTGGAAATAAAAGTAGAAGAAGTAAATTACATCCAACGTGGCTTAACAATGACTTAATGATCAAGATACAGAGTAAAAACAGGCATTTATATTATACTAAAAAAGAGGGGACAGAGACTGCTTTACGGGAGTACAAGGAAATCAATAAGGCTTGCAAAAGGGCTATTAGACTGGCTAAAATAGAAAATGAAAATTTAGTTGCAAAGAAGAGGGGAGCAGGAGAAGTTGTGGTTCAGATTAAGCCATTTTGCCCCGCATTCGCCAGTACTCGATCATTCAAGACCACATCATTTGGGCCAGGTGATCAAGTATATATAAAAGTCTTCAAACGCAAGTGGAAGCAGCCACGGAGAGAGGGTCCATATTTGGTCATCTTTGCTACATCTACTGCTGTGAAGGTTGCAGAAAAAAAGTACTGGATACACAATTCTCACTGCACCAAACACCTCTTATAGGGCTATGGAAAAAAAAAAAAAAAACTAGCAACCACTCACGGAGAATTATTCTAGTATAGAGCAAACCACAGACTACATAGACTTTACTATATTTACAACAATGTCTGTTACTGCAGAGAGACTAAAGAGACAAAGGCTATCCCCAAATACAACAATAATGCTTAGGAGGTTTTTTTTTTTGATTCTTCTTGGACTTTTTGTGTTTACATTCAGGGGAACCTTCGAATATATTTTCTCAGACATTTTTAGACAAAACAGGACTGAGATAAATGACACTGTTAAGGTTGTGAATCCACGAATTAAGAGGTAAAGTAATACATATACCGATATTGATGCATGGACTGAAAATGTGTACATAAAAATGGTGTCTAGCTATGCTGATAAACTACAATAAACCAACTGTTGGGTGTGCTCACATATTGCTACTCATGGCAATATGGGAATTCCTCTCCTAGGTATGCCAGCTGAGAATTTTAGTGTTAGCCACCTGTCCTCTATTGGAAATAACATCATAGCATACTGGAATTTTTTCACTTACCTGGAAGGTGCCATACCCTTAGGAAGTATAAATACACATAAGTTGTTGATGCAAGACTACCCTAAAAGAATAAATGATTCCCTTGCATTCAAACTGGCAGGTACAGTGGAAGGGTATAATTGTTTATCAGCTACAGGAGTAGGAAAGCCTGTGGGTAACTCAAAATGTACTAATATCACCATCCAGTTTGCTAGAACCAAAGAGAACCAGTACATCCCAGGAGCCCCCTATTCTTGCAGAAATACTTCATGTACTGAAAAAGGATGTCCTTATCTCTAAAGGAGACTGGGTAGCTCTAGCCTAAAGCTAACCCAGACCAACATTTGTACTACCTTTAATTTATCCCTTGTCGGTGTGTTTAACCCCACACCTCCTAGCCCAGCAAATGATGTATATTATATTTGTGGAAAAAACGCCTACAAGTGGCTGCCCCCTTGGATGGGATACAATTATTGAAATCATGGGGATAGTGTACCCATCAGCTGGGGTAGCCCAAGTGCAGATGCGGCTGTCAGTTCTTTCATGTCTAATTCAGGAAGCCTTAAATTCTAGTATGGCGGCAATAAGGAAACTAACCCAGGAACAAGTCCAGATTAGAATGGTAGCTCTGCAGAATCGGATGGCTTTAGACTACATACTTGCTGCAAAAGGAGGAGTGTGTGCATTAGTGGGTAAAGAGTGTTGCACCTATAGTAATGACTAATCAGAAGCCATTACTGAGGATTTGGATAAATTAGAGGAAGTAAATAAGAACTTAAACAAGATAGACGTAGGAGTTTGGGATGAGATGTTCTCTTGGTTAGGCTCCCTTGGAAAAAAAATATTTATAATAAATAGTAATTACTGACCTTATTAATCAAGAAACTTAAGGAGGAGTTAATTCTGCTTTTACTCCGAGGTTTCTGCAAACTTTGATTCCTTTGTTTACTGAACAACTAACATTGTAGAACCTTGTGTATGTTTATTGACTAACTAGCATTGTGTGTAAAACCTTGTATACATTTATTGAATAACTAGTATTCTGTGTAGAACTTTATACACGTTTACTGAATAACTAAAGCTATTTGTAAAATATACACTGCTATCACAAGAAAGAGTTACTCCTTTGTCAACATTAGTTACAAATCCTTGCAAAAACTGTATAAGAATGTAGGATTTGGAGTAGATCTTTAGTTGAACAACAGATTTGCTGTCACTCTGTTTGTTTCACCTCCAAGCTTGTATTAAACCGAAAATACAGAGTTTTCGGGTCCTATCTTATTCTTCTGGGGGCAAGGGCGAGTCAATGAAAATGTTTTTCTTCAACAACAGCCTGTTAATATGATATGTTAAGATAACATTGATAACTAAATATTGTTAGATTCATATACACACAATATTTTAGTTCTTCTGACAAACCTGTTCACATGTCCCGAGCCTGGAACTCCACCCGTCTCCATAGTGAGTCTCGCTGCCGGTGAAACTTCCTTTGCTGTTGATGCTAAGTGGCTCCCAGGGCCCAGAGATAGATCTGTCGGTTGAAAGGCCTCTTTCACAAGAAACCTGAAGAACAAAGGGAAACATTAATTAATAAGCACAAAGTAAGTTATGTTATACTGGACTCACTGATAATTCAGGTAGTAGAAGTGAAAAAAGACAAAAACTATTGTAGAAAAACTATGACTATTAAAGTTCATGTTTCATTACACTTGTTTCCTACTGAATATTTAATAAAATAATAATTACAGATTACAGTAAGATAGTGTTGTTGTTAGATTTTTGCCATTAAGATTTTATAATTTTCTAAAATGTCATCTAGTTCATTAAACTTCAGATAATTACAACTTATATTGCTGTTATCCATGATTACTGATATACTATTATTTGCATGAAGTTAAAACACTATGTAATATCCAATAATAACAATAATTTTCTACTAAGGAACATCCCTTCTGTAAGTTTATAGCTCACAAATTTGACCTTAGTTTATCTATGGCAATTACTAGGTATTTGGAAGGAATCATAGTCCAATTAGCCGACTTATTTGTGTGGCATAAAAACAAAATGAAGAAAAGTACAATAAATGTACAAAATGATATTTTTACATCCCTAACCCGCCCACCAACCGCTCTCCAGGTTATCACTGATCATCACTGCTATCCCAGCTCTTTAGCAGCTTGCCTATGTAATCCACAAAAACACTACATAACTTGTAAGAATCTGAGCATGTGTAACCCTCAATGATTGAGAGCAATTAGCATGGAGAGTTAAGAAAATATATATAACTACCTGGGGATTTTATTCTGAAGTGGTACACATTTCATTTTTAATTTTTTTACTCACATTATATATTTATCTAATAAACAAAAATATATTATGGAATTAAATCCCACGCTTGCTTTGAAACCACAAAGTCTCTCACCAAAAGTACAGGATGAAATGATGATGCAGTTTGGTGTTGACGACTGAAGAGGTTCCCGGATCTTACTGGAGGTTCTGTCTTCTTTTGGAAAATGGACACCTGCTCTTTGCACTGTTATTGGATAATAAAGACAATATTCATATGAGACCATCCACTGTGACTGTTACATTCATTCCTGACTCATCATCTGCTGCTCCAATCTAATAACTTCTAAAAACGTTTTCTCTTTGTTTCCTATTAAGCACAAATATAAGGCTGATTCAATCAAGTTGGTATAATTGGCAAAAAAATCATTTGTGTAACATCTTACAATTTTCTGATAGCATCATTATTGTACATATTCGTAGGACAAAGGACTGAGTTTCCACCCTTGTCTCCTAACTTAATCACTATGCTGTCCCATTTTCTAATGTCGTTCAGTGCTTTATTAATCATTTCTCTTGTAGGTTTAATATTGGTAAGTTCTCTGCAGACTAAATTAAGAAAGGTGACAGTTGCAGGTGAAATGGTATTTCGAGGTCTATACAACCTTGACAAACCAGGCCCTCACCTCCATCAACCAGAGATAATTTTCAAATAAATGGTTAGTCTTACTCTACTTTGCAACTAACATTTTGTTTTCTATTTTAGCCAGTCTGATAACTCTTTGCAAGCCGGTTTGATTTAATTGAAGCAGACTCTGTTCCCTTTTTTTTTATAAAATTTAAATGCCATGTTTTTTTTTTACTGTATCTTGATCTTTAAATTATTGTTAAGCCACATCAGTTGTCCATTTATGTTCAGTATATTTATCTCTCATTTCTTTCTCTCGGTCTATGCATTGTATGGCTGCCCTTAGACCAATAAAATCGGTCATTTTAAAATTAAGAGTTTTTGTTGGCCCCAAAATATTTGAATTCATTCTCAAATGAGTCTGTTTTGTGATAACTGTTTCTCAAAGGTTTCACCATTTGATTTTACATTAATATTATTAATGATGGATACATCCTAATAGGTTCTTGTATAATCTGTGCCATATAATGATCTCTGAGTGTACTCCATAACCTGCTCCTCTTAGCTGAACTGCTGGTCTCATTCATCCAGTTTAGTTAAAATCTCCCATTATTAGAACTTGACGATGCTTAGCTGCATGTCGAAACTGTAATAATAATTGCAATTCCTGACTTTCAATTATATTTGGGTGTTTATAGCATATTCCTACCAATATTCTTTTGGAATTTGCAAAATTTGCTCCACTGTTTGACTCCGCTCACAAACGGATTCAACATTATTGCTAGTTACACCATAAATATCTTCACTGAGTATAGGTTTAAAGTCAGGCTTAACATACAGACAAACCCCTCCTCCTCTTTTACTATTGCCCCTATATTTACTAAATAGGTTATAACCGTCCAAATTAATCATCTAGCCATGAGAGTCACCCCACCACAATTCAGTAATGCCTATTAAGTCCCATTTCTCATTTACTGCTAATAGAGCTAACTCTCTCATTTTCATTGGCAAGCATGCATTTATGTTGCTATGACTATGCAGTTTTGAAGTGCTTTCCACGGCACCCGGATTTGAGAGCGCACAAGACGTGCGCGCCGCCAAGTGTGCTCCCAGGAAAGCGCACAACCAACACCAGCGCGCTCCAAAACGGGAATGGGCATAGGGAGAGGTGGCATGGGGATAGTCACCCAGCAGAGGTGAGACAGCTGTGTGAATGGGGATAGGGAGAGGTGGCAATTACCTCATCCACATCACTATGCCTTGCAGGAGGACTGGCAAGTCATAGTGATGTTGATGAGGTAAATGGCACCCCGATTACGGTGAAAGGGGGAAATAGAGGAAGAGAGTGGAATGGGGAGACTGGGGATAGAGAGAGATGGGAAGGAACATAGAGAGAAAGAGGAGGAGGAGAGAGAGACTAATGAGATGAGTGGTGAAGGAAATGGAGAAAAGAAAGAAATGGGGAGAAGATAGAGAAGACAACTGCTGTTTCATCCAGGGGCGCTGTTGTTGGTGCGCGCATTTGTCAGGCAATCTGGGCGTGCACATGGTGCGCCCAGAAGTCACCGCTTTGCACTGTATTTGATTTACCTAGCCTCACACTTAATGCATGGTAATCCTATTACTGGCTATTAACCACCTCCACAATCTCAATGCCCATTATGAACAAGAAAACAGGGGACATTAGCTCCATGGTGGTTAATTGACTGGTATTTGGAGAGCATTGAATTGGGGCTATGTTATCTGCCATTGTTGTACATTTTTTCTGATCTGCCCAGTTGCATTTATATTGAAAATCACAATACTGCAATCCAGACTTACCTAATTCAAATTAGTGAGATTCAACAGGAAATAGCAAATCCAGTTTTCACAAGGGGTCCTTCACACCGAATCCCTTGCTCTCCCATGAACCCCAATTTACATAACCATGGGGGTTCCATTGAGATCCCCATGGTATTTAATCTATTTACCAAGTGTCATAAGGGTCCTTAAAGGACTCAGTGGCAATTAAAATGTAACCCTCACCACAGGGGTCCCTAACAGACACCCTCTTGCAAAAAGAGTTAACCCAGATTCCACAAGGACCTTCTAGGACACCCATTGCACATCTAATTATTAACCGCTGCTGCAGAGGTCCTTGAAGGACCCCCACAGCATATAAATATTAATTGCAATCCATGGCGTTCCTTAAAGGGCCCCCCATTGTATATCAATTAACACCCCCAACATACCAGGGGATCTATAAAGATCCCCATAGTATCCCCATTAACCCCCTAACTACCATGGGGTAATGGTGTTATGGTGTTGCTTAAAGGACCTCCATGGTACCTAAATTAACCCCTAACTACCATGGAGGATTGGGTGTGAGCGGGGAATGAGGCGATCAGGAGTGAATAGGTAAGGGGAAAGCAGCCCCAAGGGCATTTTTATGACTTTGTAGGTATTATAGAGAGAAATATTTCAAGTTATGAGTTATAAGTAGTTTTGAGAAAGATGGAACTGAAAAGAGATTTAGTGCAGAAGCAACTCATAATATTACTGATATGAACAAAATCATTAGTAAAGCTTCCTGTAATTTGCATGTCTGCTTTTTTTTCATATTTTACACTCACAATCTTGAAAAAAGTGGTGAATAGCATAGTTAGTAAAATTACTTATCACTTTTTAGTGGTGTAACTATACGTTAGAGCAGGTTAACTATCTAAGTAAAGGTTATAGAGCTTGGCTTGTTTGACAGATACTCCTCCACGTTTGTTTTTGTCACGGATACTGAGCTCTGTTATCTGATTGGCACATAAAGGCAGGTACTAACTAGCTCAAGAGCCAATCAGATTGCAGCTGAATTGTAAGTTGTGACAGGTACAGCTCACATTACCTAACATACAGAGGTCATATTAAAGGTTTATATTAAAGAGCTGTCTTAGAGCAGGCTAACTATTCATGTAAACGTTATAGAAGCTTAGCTCATTTGCCAGTTTCTCCTCCATGGTTGTGAAGAGTTGAGGCTGCAATTTTTAAAATGTTTTTTTTTTTGTCACTGACACTGAGCTATGTGATCGGATTGGCTCTTAAGTGTAGGTACTAGCAGGTACTAGCTTAAGAGCCAATCAGATTGCAGAAGAGTTTCAAAGTTACAGCTCACATAACCTAACATACAGAGGTCATAGCATCAAATGACCGGTACAAATATAGTAACATTGAACAAACAAAGTCTATGATGAGGACAGAGGAAAATAATCATACTTTATAGGAAAAAATATCAGTTTCTTTTACCTGTTGGTGCCAGACTTGCTGTTTTAGCTACTTGCAAGAAGAACCAGTCAGTCAGTAATAATGGCAGTCAAGACAGACTGTTCCCTGGAAAGTCTTGTTATGGAAATAGAAAGCTATGAAGAATAGTCAAATATTTGATGGAGGCCAGGAGTCACCTCTTCCTCTAGCTACAAAAAAATACAAAATGTTAAGTGTTAACATTATTGTCTGTTGTATACTTAGAGTGTTACAGTAAACCAGCAAGGAGAGCAAAGCAGAGTTAAGTTGAACCACATGATGGAATAGTATTGTAAGGTCTGAGAGGGATTTAGAGAATATGATGACATAGAGGGAGAATAGTGAGGCGGAGTGGAGTAAAGTCATATGAGATTTGTAAACATTGGTTTTATGAACTTGAAGAGGTCTTAGTCTAATTATATGGTTGAAGTTATAGCAATATAAGATTGTTCCTCACATTGTGTCCTTGATCTCTATTATTACATCTTAGTACTCCTCTGCCTCCATCTTTTCTATGAATATATCCTCAAAATGTTCTATTTGCATAGGCTCTTCAGGTTGGGCACGACATTTTTACACATTAGCCATCTTCCTATGAAAAATAAAAAATATTAATATTCACTCATTTATTTATCTATCATATAGTCCACGTAATTGTATCTATAATATAGTCCACGTAATATAAGAGAGAAGGTGACATTGAATAAACCTTCAAATATATGGTAATCATCTTTATATAAGGTTACATGATGGGAAACTTATGAAATTCTACTTTGGATAGTGGGTTAATGGAATATCTTTGCAGCTGAAGTATTAGTGACAAAAACAGCAAAGAAATTCAAGGACCTTGGACCTTTGCTGCATAATTTTATACTAAGCTTTTATATAGATACAATTGGTAGGCTAGATGGATTGTTTGGTTTGCATTTGTGGTCAAATTTATGTTTTGTTTATTTAATACTTGAAGGCAAAATCATTTGTTTACTTTTTACCTGTTTCTGACCCTGTTAAGTCTTGGGTCCTTCCTTCACTCCTGAGAAGAAATTAGCAGAAGAAATTATTGTATATCACAGTACAAGAACTTTAAAAACATCAAGATCATGTTCCACTTAAAACGAGCTGCACCATTACTCTATCAAGTCCATTTTATAAAAAGGGAGTGATCTCTTCACACTATTGTAACAAGGCTCATGATAGTAAATGATCGGGTGCAAGGTAAGACATGACAAGGAGATGATTCTTCAGTGTTGTGTAGAGCATATGTAGGATCTGGAAATATCTATTGTGTAGTACTGATGTGTAGTAGAAGTTTGTTACCGTAAAGGGCCATGGGATACAGAGTAGAATAATCAGGATGCATTTGTTCCTCACCATATGGTGGTAGTAGAGGTGCTAGGTGACATGTTAGAAGAGGTGGTAGTGGTAGGTGCTGTGGTAGAAGAGGTTGCAGGCCTCATGCTCCTATTGTGGCTAAAAAAATACAAAATATTAATATTATGGGAGAGTGATGTATAATAAAGATTGTTTCTTTTTCAAGTCAATTTGTTCCTCTCCTTCCAGAAGAGGAGGTACTGGGCCCCATGCTACTTTTGTGACCCAAAAAATACAAATATTAATATTATGGGAGAGTGATGTATAATAATAATAATAAGGAGCCTCATTCAATTGAGGCATTGGGAGATCCGTAAGGGATGCCACAAGTTATTTTGCTACTCAATGGGCGTCTTTTTCAGGCTCCGACTGGGTTATGGGCTTCCGCCCTCTGATTTGTTGCGATGGCTAACATTGCAAGTTCTAAGCCATCCAAACCTTTGATCTTTCCTGGCTGGAAGAGTTCCGATCGCTAAAATTGTGAATCGCTATTCAATTGCTCCGATTCCCCCTCGCTAACCACTCTGCCAAGGCTCTGCCAAGGCCGCAAATGGCAAAAGTCGGTACACAAGTTACGGATTCCAAGGAGGACTCGCAAAGGGCTCAAAGACATGTCCGGAGCACAAATAAATAATCCATACCGTACTTCAAAATACGGGGAAAGTGATGAAAGACATTAGAATTAATTGCACAACAGTCTCAAGCCCGCAAATCGGCAATCAAGAATTATTAATTTTTTGTTTTCAATTCAGGGTTGGATCGATCTTGGGAATAAATGAGTTAATACATATCAGGCCACCCTCATGGACTATAACATTGACTTTATTAATATCTATTGATGTGTACATTGCGGGTTTGTGGTACCTATCAGATATCGAACCCCAAATCTCTAGTTGATTGACATGTCATCTTCATGTTTTACTGACATAATGATGACAGGCTCCATTTCTATTGGCTGTTTCTAACTCAGGAGTTAGGGCCTTGCTTGATTGATCATGTTCCCGCCCTGAAATGCTACTGACCATTGCATGGTTTACAGTTTTGGCTTTCGGGACGTAACTTGCGGGCTTGATCAATTTAACAGCAGCGCAAGTCTAGCATGCTGTGGGCCCGCAGCAGGCCCACAGACATACAGCCTACATCCCAGAAGTTGTGGCTTCCGAATTGATTGAGGCTCAAAGTTGTTTGTTTCTCAGGTCAGTTTGTTCCTCCCCTTCCAGAAGAAGAGGTTTCAACTTTCCTGCCATTGTTCTGACTAAAAAAAAATAGAAACTATTAATATTATTGAAGAGTGATATATATAGTAAATGAACATGGAGAGGAAAGGAGTATCTAGATGAAGCATGGTGTGGGAAAGGGACTGTGAATGAATTGTAGGGATAATGTGCAACAATGCTACATTATAGAAAGGGTAGCAGATAAGTGGAAACTTCTACCAATAAGGAAGTACAAGGGGAAAGCAGTAAAATAGTTCAAGCATGCCTGGTGAAAAGAAGGCAAACCTCTTGGATTGTTTAAGCATGTATGGAGATATACTGAGCACAGTTTTTGGTTCATATCTGCTGTCAAATCTATTTTTGTATTTTAATTACACTGGGAACAAATATTAATTTGTTTACTGTACCTTGTTGGGATGCTCCAAGTGATGTATTATAAGGTTATTTCTTTCTCAAGTCTCTTTGTTCCTCACCTCCCAGAAGTAAGGGTCCTATGACTCCTGTCCTTGTTCTGACAAAAAAAAAACATATCAAGTATTAATATTATGGGAAAGTGATGTATATAGTATAGTAAATGAACATGGAGAGGAAAGGAGTATCTAGATGAAGCATAATGTGGGAATGGGACTGTGAATGAATCTGAATGAATCTACATAAGAACTCCATCAAAAAGCACCCCAGTTGGACACCTTTTTATCCAGAATGATCACTCTATACAAAACCTGAAATTGAAAATACTTGAATTTCCAAAAGAAATGAAGGATATAAAAACATTTGAAATGAAGATTATCACATTGTGCAACACTAAAGATACAGGATTTAACAATGCATTGGGGCTAATCATCCAAGGATAGATACTTTAATACAAGACTTTAGCACAAAGTCCATCTAGACATGCTCTTGTGGCTCATCGCTCCCAACAGTGCTGCTTTTTTATTGTAGAAAGTATAGATTATCCACAAAACCACCAAATAGTGTAGATGGCCATCAATTATAGGAGATTAAATGGAGAAGCTACAAAATTGGCCCCCACTAGTTCTTCCATAAGGTTTCTTACCTGTGAGGCTTGGTAGCTGATGGATCCCTCCATGCTCCTCCTTTCCTGGTCAGTCAATCTTTCCCTATCGGTCTCTATCTTACTATCTAACTGTCTGGTCTCTGTCCCTATCTAACGCTGTTGGGTCTGTGTCCCTATCTAACTCTCTATCTGTCGTGTCTTTCCCTATCTAACTATCTGTCTATAAGTCAGTCCAATTTTTTTTAGATGTTTGTATATTTTTAATAAGCCAATGTCAATGCCAAAGTCAGTCGTCTGTCGCCCCCTATCTAATCTAACAAAGCTATCTATAAAAATCTATCTAACAGAGCTATCTATAAACCAAAATAAAGAATTAGGGAAGGTTAGATCCCAAATGAAAGGCCTCAGCGCTCGGTACACTGCAAATAAAATGCAAATAAAATGTAGTCTAATTTTAGGTATATATCTCAGTCAATCGAGTATACACTCTTAGAGAATATCAATTTCCTACTAAGTCTTTCCAGTGTCTGTTTCTGTTGTCGTCAGTGGATGTATCTGTATTTGTCGAATTGCTGCTTCTTGATATACACAGGTCACAGTGGTGTATCTAGAAGAATATATGAAAAAGAGATGGGGTTGGGGAAAAAGCACAAAAGAACTCCTAGTGCAGATTATTCCAAAGGACTTGATTGTCACAACTCGATCAATTGGTCTCTCATCTGAGTTTACCTCAAAGTGTATGAGGTATTAATGATCATATAAAGTAATCCAGTTAATTTTTTAAATGTATTTTCTCCTATATTCACTTTTCGTTACATGGTCCAATGATGTTCCTCTTGTCCGATATTGATATCAGTGATAGATGCGTAATAAATGACTTAGTGTGTTTTAATATTAATATAAACTCTTTTTGGGTGATATAATACCAAAAAGAGAAAATTAACAGTTCCTTAAAATCTATAGTTTATTGTATATATTGACAATTAAGCCGTAAGAGGAACTCGCTGGCAAACTGTCACACCATATATACATATAAAAACAAAAAATAAAACATATAACAGAAAAATGTGTTAATAAGGCACAGAATGACACAAAACAATATATGTGTGTATATACATAACATTATATATAATGTTAATGGTAAAAGTTTATGAATCAAATGTGTTTCTCTGTTAGCTTATGCAGCTTCTTCAGTGATATGTCACTCAAAACACATAGGACACATATGTATGCATATATAATCTCTATATAAAAAAACACATTTTTTTTAAACATATTTAAAAAAAACATATATAAATTGTGTAAATAAAATTACTTTTTTGTCAGCCTAATACTCTATTGAAAATATATATTGTGAATATAAACACAAACATAAAATATTTTAAATAAACATTTAGAAATGTTTTACCTTTATATTTCATTGCTATTAATAATTACGTTACACCACATCCTACCCAAATAATAATGATGCTAATTGTTAATATAAATAATCCCCACTAACACTGTAGTACATAAACGGATAAATTCAGTGTCAGCTAATAATGAGTGCATTCTTCTCTCCTGCAAACAAACACATGATAACCTTTTAGTAAGCTGAAAATTCTGATAAGATTACAGAGATTAAAACTTATAAATACTATTGTTATTAAAATAAGATTCCAACAAGTCTATGCTGAGAATCCTCTCAATTTAAACATAAATTGTGAATATTTATATACATTCTTCCTACTATAATCTAATACTGACATTATTTGTCCTGTATGCTTAAGGTATAGTTGGATTATAATTAGATACTTTGATATAAAATCAACAATCCATTTCTATGAACACAAGACATGTGTATATGTCTCTATTGATTAATTTTGCAAGTGTTCTGTGTATGGCAAAACCATACCATAAAGCAATGGGCATCTGTAATTGTCTCAAAAATCCTCTCTATGAACCCTACCTAACTAACCTACCTAACCCTAACTAACGGCCCTACTTCGATGTAATAAAAACAAAATAAAAATTACAATAAAAAAGACATTAAATTACAATAACAGGAAATAACCAGATAAACCGATAAAATAAATTAATTATTAAACCTATCTAATTGTAAAACTCACCTAGCATCAGAAGTAGGGAATAAATACCAGCTTTAATATAAAGCTGAAAGGCTATCTAT
The DNA here is from genome assembly GCA_027410445.1 of Discoglossus pictus. Taxonomy (NCBI): domain Eukaryota; kingdom Metazoa; phylum Chordata; class Amphibia; order Anura; family Alytidae; genus Discoglossus; species Discoglossus pictus. The sequence goes on along the minus strand of CM050172.1, from coordinate 34,451,138 downwards.
ATTAGTTCTTTTTCTCACTCATTTGGAGATTACGTTCTCTGAGTAGTGGATGAATTTGCCGAATGACCACATGATGGCGATGGATTTCACTAGCACAGTTTAATCCAGAGAAATAGCTGAAGACCATATATGGTATTCTTGTAAGCATGGGTGTGTGTGAGAACTGGATCTCTCTAGTTTTCCATGTGGCCAAAGGAATCCTTTGTTTGGACAGCTGACCAGTGAGGGGACTTTGTGAAGGACATGTGAGCTAACTGACCAGTAAGAAGTAAAGGACATGAGTATGGGGGTGGGATTCAGAATATATGAAGTAGGATTCCAAGCTGTTTCTCACTCTCTGGCACTCTTCAGCTCTCTGGAGCTCTTCCTCTCTTCACTACACTGTGAAGGCCTGGTAAAGTATCATACTCTCATACACACACATGGACATAATTAGTAGTTTTAGAATGCCTTTCTGCTAAGTTAAGACATGTTGTTTCCATAGTATTATCATGTATTATTAATGTATTTGTATTAATTATTGTGTTCTAATAAATGCACATTTCGTAACCATAAATCTGTAACGCCCTTTGAATATATATAAAGTTGTTATCCGTAGAAGGCAAGGATCTCAGGATGAGATTAGGATAATTATTATAATCATAATTAATATGATTATGAATAATAATATTGTAATTAATTAATTTAACCGTTTTTATAACAGTTAATGGCGAGTCAGCCCATGTTTCTTACCTTGTACATTCACTTGTATTTGGGGAGGATTTAATCCAAAATGTCTCTTTGATGTTACAAGTGAACTTAGCGGACGAAAAATTGAATCTGCGATAATTGGTGACATTGTCGAGCATGTTCTACAAAGAAAGTCGTTGGCCACGACGTTTTTGGGATCCAGAGGCACCAGAGTGAGACGCAATTGGAGTAAGACGGGCTTCATTTCTGTGGATCCATTGGTATCCAGACGGAGACATCAAATTGGGGTGCACACCTTTTTTGATTAGGGACCGTGCTGAAGACACATCAAAGTGTAAGTAATGGAGATAATTGCTAAATATGCTGAATGTAGCGATTTTGAACCAGTGATTGTTGAAAATTATAGCAGAATACATGATTTATGGTTACAATGTGAAAAGCAAAATAAGCTAATTGACAAGAAAAAAATGGTGTTTAACCAAGGAGAAAAATAAGTTACAGAATTGTATGAAATTGTTAATGTGTATTAAGAACCAGATGAATATGGCTATAATGGGGAGTATTCCAGTTGCAGCTGTGACTGAGATTAGTCAAGAAGCAGACAGTTGTCCAAAATGTGGCATAAATGCAGAGTATGTGAATACTTTAGAAGATAATTATCATGTAAGGGGACAATTAGTAGCCTCACTCAGAGCATGTTTATCTGATCAGCAACATCAGATTGCAGTAATTGATAGTAATGAGCCAGCTTGTACATCAGAGGAAGAGGGTGGATTACATCTTGTAGAAGAAGAGCAACAAGTAAGATAAATAAATTATGTAAGGGACAGTTCTGATGTTAGTAGGACTATACCAGACTGAACCCCTCATATAGTAAGATCTAACCCTCAGAGTGTAAGACACATGCCAGATGCTTCACATTCAACACCATGTGAAAGAAATAGAGAGAGGTATTCTTTAACATCACAAGCCTTTACAATATTCAGGCAACAAGACCGAGATAAAATAGTGAAACAATTAATAACGTTTAAACCATTATTCCCACAATATGATACAAAGATAGATGTGTTGTCCAATATGTCTAGTTTTGAGTCATCTGTGAAACCGTACATGCTTTCTCCTAAAGAGGCATGTGTTTTGTTAAAATTGTGGCTTCCAGGAGGTCTAGCATCTAGATTAGAGGCCCCAGTTAGTGGTCCAAATGATAGCAATAGAGATTGGTTTAAAGAAGACAAATGGGGTACAGAAGAGCTGTATCTAGGTTAGTCACAGGAAACAGAGACTTAGATAGCCATTCCCTTGCTGAGATGAGAGTAACTGTACAGGATAACCCATGGGTGTTTGCTTCTAAATATGAGTAAGTGTACAGACTCACACATAGAGTGCCCCCAGATCAGACCCCATCAGAAATGTTACAGTATCTAGTAAGAACATTTACTTATTTGGACCCTAGCATACAAATGATGGCAGAGGAGAAAGACACCATGGAGGCTTTGCTATGTATTATTGGTAAGGCACGGCAAAACATTTTAAGGAAAGGAGTCACAGGGCCACGTAAAATTGCAGTTGTGACTACTAATGAAGGAAAATGTAATCCCTTGGAAATTTCCTTCAGAGGGATTTATAATTATTGTAATAAGCCTAGACACAGATTCAGAGATTGCAGGCTGAGGATGAGAGAGCATAGGCAAAGGGAGGGATGGCAGGCACATACTTCAGCGCCTACAAAGGATAGGCAGGATCAAAAGTTTTCCTTTAGACAGTACAGGCATAAACTTCCAGATAAATCAGGACAGGAATTTGCTCCAAAGACCAGGCCTGGGAATAATCTGTATGGGCCAGCACAGGAAGCTTTAAGGATGATGATGGTAGGGATGGATAGGAATCAAGAGAGGCAGTATGAGAATAATTCCTCTCTGACATCCTTATCAGACTGACTAACACTGGCCCTGGGAGACATGGTTCCTATTTGTGGTACATTTAGGGATCATTCTGGATGCCCCTATGTCAATGGTGTGATTGCGGGCCATCACACAAAATTGCTCATTGACACAGGTGCTTCAGTGACTAAGTCCCCCATATGGGGCAAAACAGACATTTCTAGTGGGACTTGGGGGATCCCAGTCCCAGGATTTTCTAATTCCAAAAGTGACTGTGACAGGAGTGGATTAAAGAAATTCCAATATGGCAGAGTAAAAATACAGAAGGTACTATACTTGGTGCTGATGTTATGCGAGCAGAAGGGATGATAGTGGATCTTTGTAACAATGTACTGTGGCGGGACACAAGAGGAAGGAAACCTGTTATGTTAGATGAGTCTTCCCTGAGTCCAGTGGCATCCATTGTATCAGTTCCTTCTGAAAGGGTGTGGCTGGACACTGGTAGCCACTCTGATCTGAGGAAGTTGGTTATGAATTTCCCTGACATGTGGGCTGAACATAAAAATGATTGTGGGATATTGAGAGATGTAGAGATTAAGATTACCGGTCCTGACCCTCCTCCACAAAGACAGTACCGCTTCCCAACAGAGGCTATAGAACCAGTTACTAAAATGATTGATCAGCTTGAACAGCAGGGTGTGATTAGGAAATGTTCTTCTTCCAATAATTCACCTTTGTGGCCAGTAAAGAAGAGTAATGGAAGCTGGAGATTAACTGCAGATTTTAGGATGATCAACAAATTTACCCCTCCAGTAACAAACTTAGTTGCTTCCACTCCTAAAGTTATATCTAAGCTGAGCGCCACCTGCTTATGGTATTCAGTGCTAGATGTAGCCAATGGATTCTGGGCTATTAAACTTGCTCCAGAATGTCAGTATAAGTCTGCCTTCAGTTTCAGAAATATTCAGTACACATTCAATTCTCTCCCACAAGGCTTCCATAGTTTCCCAACTTACTTTCATCAGGCACTAGCAAAGGTCTTAGAAATGTTCTCTGCCCCAGACAGTATCATACAATATGTGGATGATATCTTGTTACAGACAGAGACAGTTGAGGAACACATTGAATTGCTAAGATAATTGTTTGGTTTAATTTCCAAATCGGGCCTGAAGGGAAATACTTCAAAGGTTCAGTTAAAGGTTCAGTTAATAAAAGAGAAGGTAACATTTTTGGGGGTGTCAATCCAAAGGGGAACAAGATGTCCTACTAAGGATAGAGTGGTAGCAATACTACACGTACCCAGACCTTTCAATAGACAGTCATTAAGACATTTTTTGGGACTGGTGAATTTTTCACAAGACTTCATTGAAGGTTTTGCTGAAAAAGCAAAGCCTCTCTATGATCTCTTGAAAGGAGAAGAGTCAGGACTGATTACAAGGGGTAGTGAACATGAGGATTCATTCAGGGTGTTAAAGGAGGATTTAGCATCAGCTCCAGGTCTTGCCACTGTCGATAGTGAGGCTCCATTTGTACTACAAACATGTACTACTGCCACTTTAATTTCTTCAGTTCTACTGCAGGAGAAGGCTGGGAAATGGAGGCCTGTAGGCTATTTTTCCAGACTCCTTACTCCAGTAGAGAAAGGATATGATTCGTGCATCAAAGCTTTGTTAGGGGTACATTGGGCAGTTCAAGCTACAGAGCATATAGTGGGATTTAGGAGGCTGATTCTCCAAACACCTCATACACTACTGAAATTGTGAAGAAAACGCTAAGTGGAGTCTCAACTCAGCGACTTACCAGGTGGCTGAAAGATTTACAACACCGTGACATTACTGTACAACATAATGCAAAATACATCTTGCCACAGTTAATGTACATACAGGGAGAACCACATGATTGTGTAGAGACCCACATTCACAGAGAGTCACCACCTAAATTGTTTAGGGACAAAACCATCTCCCAAGATCTACAGATCTATGTGGATGGATCAAGATTTTGGCAGGATGGCAGATTCCATACTGGATTTGCAATATGGGTCCCTTCTATGCAATTGGAAGTCAAGATTATGTTGTCACGTTCCTTTTAAGCACATAGAGCAGAACTAGAAGCCATTTCCATGGCATGTTACAGGTTCGACACACAACCTATTAGTATTTACAGTGACAGTGCCTATGTTACTAGGTCACTGACAGAGTACCTACCAATATGGGATCTAAGGGGAATGCTGGATTCAGCAGGAAAACCTATGTCACATGCAATGGCTTTGAGGAAGTTAGTTGACTGGGGAACACAACACCCACAACAGGCAGCTATACTTAAGGTTAAGGCACACACAAATTCCACTGATGAACATTCACGTGGAAATGCACATGTTGATATGTTGGCTAAACAGGCAGCCTTAGAGGGGGAACAATGGCAACCAGGAGAGGCAGATACAGAAGCAGGGGATGCATGGAGAGAACACCATGTATCTAAGGAAATGACACATATAGCAAAGGTTACAAAAGAGACATCAGAAGTACCAGATCTACAGAGAGAGCAGGCTAAAGATACTAACTTTTCTCTTTTGTTACAGTACCAGTGGGTACTCTATTCAGGATGGGTTAATTTGCTATAGTAGTCCTACAGAGCCACAGGCCAAACTTCTTGTTGTAGTCCCAAAGCATTTACAGAGAGAAATTACACAGCAAACACACTCTCTTTTGGGACACATTGGTCACAGTGCATTAGAATACCAACTTAGACAGAAAACATTTTGACCAGAGGTAGCAACATCAGCTCAACAGTGTATTCAAGAATGCCTTATCTGTGCTCGGATAAATCCACACCCTAAAGGACAAAGACCAATTCTCCAGAGGGTACCAGTAGCTGATGGTCCATGGAAATCTATTCAGATTGATTTTATAGGCCAACTTCCACTATCAAAGGGGGGTCTTAGATATGCCTTAGTCATTGTGGATATTTTTTCTAAATGGGTTGAAGCTATTCCTCTTAGGCGTGACACTGCACAAGCTACTGCAAAAGCATTATGGGAACATGTGTTTTCAAGATGGGGTTTTCCTGAACTCATTGAGTCAGACAGAGGTACACATTTTACTGGACAGATAATGCAAAGCATCTGTGCCCTACTGGGAATACAGAAGATTCCATGTTCCGTATCACCCACAATCCTCGGGTATAGTAGAACGCATGAATCGAACCATTAAGTATAGGTTAGGCAAAATGCTTACACAATATGGTAATTCTTGGGTTACACACTTACCAGCAGAACTAATGGCTATTAGAGCTACACCTGCCACTGCTACTAAAAATTCTCCCTATGAGCTCATGACAGGGAGACAGATGGCTCTAGGCCACCCAGGTGAACCTCAATTATCCACTCCCCTGAGAGAAGCCGTGTCAAGAGACCAATATCTCTCCCAAATTCAAGAGCAGTTAAGATTACTGCTACATTTTGCTGCCTCTAATATGGCCCCAACTGATTGCAAAGTGTCATCTAAAATTCAAACTTTGTTTAAAAAGAGGGAATGATCATGATTAAATATTTTAATAAAAATTCTCCATGGGATGCAAATTGGGAGGGTCCCTATGTCATTCTAGATACATTAGGTACTACAGTGCTTAAGGTAATAAGATCAAACAGCAGAAAAAAAACAGAAGGCAGCCTGGTCACAAATGGGTCCCTTCTGATTTTATTTAATGAAAATTATATACAGGGTTTGTAGCTAGTTAAGTAGGTGCTGTATAGTATACGAGGTTGACTGTTTTTTAATTCATTTGTAGTCCTTGCATTGTCAGAGCTTGGTATGTGCTTTATATATGGTTTTATCTTTATCAAACAACCTCTAGGACACTGCAATCTATTTAATCTTTGTTAGTAAAATAACTTGATGTCTGGTTTTCAGTTTTTACCTTAATATGTCTACCATTATGAGCATTTAGCCCTTGTGAAAATGTATTCAAAAATAGTAAATTATTTGTAACTTAATATTGTAGTCATTAGTTTTGTTGTTGTTCAGTCCGGCTCTCTGTAACTCTATGGACCTTAGCGAGCCAGGCACATCTGTCAGCCACGGCCCCTCTGAGCTTCCTCAATTTCATGTTCATTGCTTAATCTATCCATCTCCCCCTCTGCCATCCTTTTCTTCATCAGAGTCTTCTTGACTGAATTCTGTCTTCTCATGATATGGCCAAAATATTTGAGCTTTAGCCTCATGATCAAACCATCCAGTGAACAGTTTGGCTTAATTCCCTGTAGTATTGCAATCTAAGGAATCCATTGTGTCATCTCATGTTTGACCACATCCAATTTGCCATGGTTTATAGTTCTAATTTTCCAACATCCAATGCTAAATTGTTCTTTACTGCTTACTTATTAGATCAAAAAGACTGAAATTTTTACCTTCACCCATCCCTCACTCTCTCTCTTATCTATCTTCCAATGAATATTTTGCTTGTCTCCATTCTATGCCCCCTCCCCCTGTAATATAACATCTGAGTGAATTTAAGTTTTTTAAATATCACTGTAGCTTTCTCAGTAAATGCTAGATATCTTGAATAACAGAGATTAGCAGTGATATCCGAAAGTCACAAGACCATTGTGTATACCATCAAGCTATTTGTCTTACCATTGCTAAGATCTATATCCAAACTTTCAATAGTGAAATCTTCTGGGACATACAGAATACATGCTTAAATTGCAAATCAATTTGCCTCTTTAAGCTTTATCCCCCCCAGAATAGTTTTGCCTCTTACACCACTGATTCAGGCACAAGTAGTAACTATTTTATTAAAGATGTTACCTAAAATGACCACCTCAATACTTCTAAGAGTCTCCCAGGAGCACTTTTCCGGCCTGCTTATTAATAACTAAAATGCACTATACTGAATGGGAATATAAGTTGATGAAACACATGTCTATAGGGTTTTAAGAACAATCAGATCTGCTAAGAAATAAGTAATAATTCATGGGTTGCATCAACAACAAAAGCTTACTGCCAATGGAATCCTCTAAAAGCCTCCAGTGGATATCATTGCGTAGGTGGTGCACTTTAAGCCTCATTCAATTCGGAGGCCGCAAGTTAGGGGATGTAGGCCATATGTCTCCGTGCCTGCAGCGTCCACGACTTATGGTGCTATTTAATTCGGCAAGCCTGCCAGTTAGGGACCGATAGCAAAATTCAGAAAACATGCTATTGTTTGTAGCATTTTGGGGGCGTGAACATGATCAATTAAGCAAGCCCCTAACTCCAGAGTTAGAAACAGCCAATAGAAACGGAGCCCATCAACATTAGCCCGCAAGACTTAGAGCTATGAAAGGGGCTTGTGTACCTGAATTAAGTTGTGAGCTATACCATGTAGGGCCACTGTAGGTGGGAGAGTCATAGCAGAAAGGTCAGAAAAATCACAGTCCCCTAGAGAAGGAACTGGCAACCCACTCCAGTATCACCATCATGCAATCCTTGTAGAACAGCACAATCAGAGACCTAGCTAAATGTGCTGCAGTAAAAAGGGTCACAGAGAGTCAGATACGACTGAAGGACCGAACAACAGTTAATAAAACGTTCTGGTACTTGACAGATGTGATGTGGTGGTGTAATTTGGCCTCTAAGTGTTTTCCCAATGTAGATGTGATGAGCGAGATGTATATGCCATCATATATATATTCTAGGGTCCACATTAGAGCCTCTGTGAGAGAGAAATTGTTAAAATTACATCAGTTTTATGTTTTTGTATTGCTATTTTATCAGGTAGTGTTTCTTTAATTGCTTTCTGCATGTTGCAGCATGGCTTTTCACGTCATGCATGACCATTCCAACATATGATAAAAAAATTATATTTTTAATGCATTTTTTATTGGGGGATTAATGTGCAAGTAATGCCTTTCCATGCTTTCCCCATATTCTAATGTCCACTGGTGTGTTTATATTGTCTTTTACAGAATTTAAAAGTTATCTATAAACATTATTAGGAGCCTGTAATGTTTTTGCCTCCATTTGCGAGTTTCGGGCTTAAACGCCATGGCGTCTTTGGAAATTTGTTGCAATTTAAAAGCAAAATTGGAACGTAGCAGCTTCGGGCTTGACAGAACAAAGGATTTGCTGGGGCGTAGTTCAAACTTCCACCTCCCGTAGACCTTTTTTCGCCCCTTAAGCTGCAGACCACGAGCGGCTTGCTTTACAGGGCCAATTTAATAGCCGTAAGTCTTACGGGCTATATTATGGGCTACAGTTTTACACGTTAAGGGAATTTAATAGGGCTGATATTTACATAGTTACATAGTACTCGAGGTTGAAAAAAAATACTTTTAGTCCATCAAGTACAACCTTTTAAGATCTCCTCTTATCTGCAATATGCAGATTAGTTGTTAATTGATCCAAAGGTAGGCAAACAGAAAGAAAAAAAAAACATTGAAACTTAGCTAGTCGTCTCAAAAGGAAAAAAATGAATTCCTTCCTGACCCCAGGTTCTGGCAATCGGATTCCTCCCTGGATCAATACTCTTTCTCTAACTAACCTGGATAACCCTGAATGCCCTTTTTAAGTAAAAATATATCAATTCCCTATTTAAAGTTATCTATCATATCTGCTGTCACCACCTCCTTTGGTAGAGATTAACCACCCTTTCTATGAAGAACCCTTTTCTTTCTTTAAGGTGGAATCTTTTTACTTCTAAACCTCAAGGGATGTCCTCTTGTCAGTTTAAAACCTCTTGGCACAAAAAGCTCCCTTGACAAAGCTTTATACTGACCCTGGGTGTATTAATATAAGGTAATCATGTCTCCTCTTAGATGCCTTTTTTCTAGAGAAAATAAGTTTAATTTGGTTAGTCTTTCTTCATAACTTAGCCCCTCCATTCCCCTTATTAGTTTTGTTGCCCTCATCTGTAGCTTTTCCAGCTCTAAAATGCCATTTTTATGAAGTGGTGCCCAAAATTGTACTCCATATTCCAAATGAGGGCGTACTAGAGATTTGTATAGAGGCAGAATTATATCTGCCTCCCTTGCTTCTATACCCTTCTTAATACATGCTAATATTTTATTTGCCTTTGCAGCTGCTGCTTGGCACTGAGCCCTGTTACCTAGGTGGTTGTCCACAAGCACTCCCAAATCCCTTTTAATGTCAGATACCCCGATATTTGCTCCATTAAGTTTATAAATTGCATGGCTATTTTTCCTTCCCAGATGCATAACTTTACATTTATTCATATTAAATCTCATCGGCCCTTTAGGTTCCCATTTCTCTAATTTATATAAATCCCTTGGAGGGAAAGTACATCGTTATCTCATTTAATTACCTTGCACAACTTAGCGTCATTAGCAAAAATAGAGACACTACTTTACAGTCCCACTTCTAAGTCATTAATAAATATGTTAAAAAGGAGAGGACCTGGAGGCGGAGCTAGCAACCGAACAAGGCAGACGTGTCTGCATTGAGCTCCGTAGGGGGACCCAAATTAGGGACCTAAAACCCACTTAAGTGGGATAAACACCCCCAGTGGGACTTGTGGGCAAGTGGGGAAGTGACCCCTGACTCACGGGAGACCCTTTGGCCGCCTTGCGGGCCACAAGAAGGAAAAAAGGGTCTGAGGCCCTGCGTCCTACCCCGGAGGCTGCGGAGGGCGATCGAGCACATTCTCCCGGAGATCCACGGGGAGAGTAGCGGAGTGCCCGGTGGTAGCTGGACCACACAGGGGATCCTTGGAAGCAGGCCGGACCTCGAGTCACGGGGAAAGGGCACTGCACAGACCACGGCCGCCATCTTGAGAACCCCTGGAACAGGTCTGTAACGGAGCCTGAGGGATTGGGGAGAGACATTGCCCCCAAAGGCAACAAAGAGGAGAGCCAGAGTGACCTGGCCGGCCACAAACTTGAGCTGGGGACCCCTGCACACTAGAGGCCCTGAGGTGGCTACAGAGAGAAGACAGACAGAGGGGCCACAAGGGCGCAGACGCCATTTTACAGCAAGTGAAAGGGTAGAATTCCAGACTCTAGACCTAGCTGCTGGCTTTACCAGGAACTCTTAAACACTATCCACTATCCTTATAACCTCTACTTTTATAATAACATAGGGATCAAGCTTGAATAAACTAGAGACCCCATGGACTTTCTCCAAGGCAGATGGGCCTCACTTAACAACTAATACTCCATTATAATGTTTCAACAAATGGCACTAATGTAGGCATACAAGGACAGCTATAAGGCCATTATACATCAATAACTGGTGATTATCTTGCATATGAACAATCTGCTCAAAGCTACATTGATCTCATAATTGTCTCATAGACTGTACTAAACTGCAGGATTACTTCTATATACTGCCACCTGGTGGCCTTTCAGGAGAAAAAAAAAAGAACAATTGGGGCTTAACACCAACATTTTGGACCATAGCTGTCAAGAACAGTTAATCAAAATCATGAACCCAATAGAGGGAGACAGAGGGGAAAAGAGACTGACAGAAAAGAATATAAACATGGCTTAACAAGCAGCCGCAACCCTGGGTCCCACCGACTAAATGTGTAAATGCACCACTGCCTTCACACTGAATTCCAACACTCCTATATAATGTTGAAAAAGTAAATCATAAGAAGTCTATGCTAAGGGGATCCCAGAATCAAGGCCGTCAGTAGCGGCTAAAATATTGCTTATAGATTTAAAAAGTGACAAAGAGTGGCGACATTGAGAGTGCAGATATATTTTTGAACTGGAATTATGGTTAAGCCCAAACGGTCAGAACATTCCAAAAACATTAAAGAGCATTTTCAAACAACTATGGCCAATCAAAAACAAACCTCAGACAGTGACCCAACAGACTCAGGACCTTCTGAATCAGATATGGAACAAAGTATTAATACCTCCATGGACATATCTGCAAAGTCAAAGGCGCAGATAGCGGAACTCATGCAAAGCAAACTAGACAGCATCAAAAAAGAGCTCTCAAAAGAGATACACGATCTGGGTCAAAGAACCCATCTCTTAGAAACCTTGGTGGATGATTGGGGAGAAAATCAACACCAGATGGGGTCGGCTGTGACAGAGCACTCCTTGCAGATTGCAGAAATGGCTGAAAAACTAGAAGACATGGACAACCGGAGTCGGAGACATAACTTGAGATTAAGGGGGATACCCCGAACGGTGACGGATCTCTTACCCTACATCCAAACCACGTTTAATTCTCTGACCCCGACACTTCCAGAGGCACAATGGGAAATAGAAAGGGCACATAGGGCCCTGGGGGCTACATCAGCTCCTAATATTCCCAAAGATGTAATTTTACGGCTTCTTCGTCAGAGGGACAGAGACGCTATACTGGGAGCAGCAAGGAAATGCAGAGAAATTAAGGGTCCAGATGGCTCTGTACTACAGATATACGCAGATTTAGCCCCCAACACCCTTTTGAGAAGACGACAGATGAGACCGGCGCTGATAGTTTTGCAACAACACAAGATTGCATACAGATGGGGATTCCCCTTTGTGCTCCTGTTTCAGGTAAAAGGAACTTCTTATTCCACTAAAACCTTAGAAGAGTGTATGCGAATACTACAAAAATTGGAACTAACCACAACAAAGGAACGAGGCTTACAACAACAAGACTCCCCTCGAAGGAGCCCAAAGAGACAGTGGCAAGATACTCCACTTCCACAAAGGCGTAAAATAGGACCTACAACAACAGAACTCTCTCAGAAAATATAAGTAGGGAAATATTGCCTTATTCAGACCCTGGCATAGGGAGTAAGGACTGATCAAGGAATTCTAAGATACCTCATACTATCAATGCCTGGACTATCAAATGTGTAGAGACTCTACTATAAAAAGCCTAAATAGCTAGGCTAAAATTAAAGAGGCTTTAACATTGCTAGACCTTAAAGTAAATATAAGGGTAAACCATGTACACAATTCTATGAATGCAATTCTGTCTTAGGGAATAAGAGCGAGGCAGAAGAGACTAAAAGGTTTTTTTTCTTTTATACCTGAGGTTTAGTCTGTTAAAATTATGGGGTCATTTATCGAGAAGGGCAAATCGTTGAGATTAAGACTAAAGGGGTTGAGTAACTTTTGGCCATTTTGACAGTTAAAGGATATATTATATACACAACATTAGTAACGTGGGGAGGGCCTGAAAAGTACAGCAGATAACCGGGAGTAGGAGAAATTATTAAAGAAATAAATAAGGGCAGTGGGGAAACTTAATAAAAAAAAAAAAAAAAAGAACTAGAAGGTGGGACCATACGGAGATTAAGTAAAGGAAGTTTAAGGGGGGGCAATACAATAGCCTAACGTAACGTTACACATGCTGGCATGAAGGAGACAGGGAAGGCTCTCTCTCCTCAGACCAGAATTACTAAGAGGCATTTAAGAAGATGCTGGGGAACGAGCACAAAGATACTCAGATTCGTAGAAAGTTTTAGTTTAATTGAAATTAATGTTATAATTTTTTGGTTACCGTAGTTGTTTTCTTTGGCAGTGACACAGAATTGAAACTTACAACTCAGAGGTGCGGGAAGAAGGGTCTTGCTTGGTCCAGTTCTCTCAAAAAAACAGGGATCATTGGCTTCAAAAGTGAGTATTATTTATACGCTTTTTTCTCTCCCCGGGATAGATGGCTAGAGTAGGATACACTTTTATAACTCTGTTAGAGGATTAATTTCACCTTTTAAGAGGAGGAAAGCCTTCCTAACATATAAAGCACATAATCCGGCAGCTATCTTCCTTCAAGAAACTCACTTCAAATTGAATGATATCCCAAAGTATATACATGGAAACTATCCTCATATATATGCTACCACACAGACCTCAAGAAAGGCGGGAACGGCTATCCTGCTACACAGGGATTTTCCCTTTATTCTTAGTAACAAGACCATTGACCCGGAAGGAAACTATATTATTTTGACAGGCACAATACATGATAGTAAAACCACGCTTATTTCATTATACTCATTATACTCTACAAACTCATCCCCTCACAACTGTCTCTTACGATTACTTCGTCATTTGGAATCTAAAGATTTAGGATACGTGATAGTAGGGGAGACTTACATTTAGTACTCAAACATCCCTAGATCGCACGGGAGCTTCAGTGGGAGACAAATTCTCCAAGAAAATAGAATTAATACAAGCTAAACTAAGGAGATTACAGATGACGGACATATGGAGGGAGAGCCACCCTTTTGATAGGGAATATACATTTTTCTCCACAGTACATCAAACTTATTCAAGAATAGATACCTTCCTGATAGGAACAAACTTAATTGATCAGACTGATGGAGTAGAGATATATCCGTGTACTTGGTCAGACCACTCTTATGTTTGCCTTAAAATTCAACTGGGGGGGACCCTGGGGGGAGCCAGAGGCTGGAGATTAAATGAAATGCTCCTAACCCAACCTCACTTAAGAGACCGAATAATGGTGGCTTTGGATTCATACTTTACAGAAAATATAACTGGGGATGTATCTCCAGATTGGATATGGCTGGCTCATAAAGCCTGCATTAGAGGGACCTGTATACAAATAGCGGCCCAACATAAAAAACAACAAAATCAAAAAGAAAGGTTAGCAAAGGAAAAACTTGTAGAATTAGAAAAGGTGAATCAACAAAACCCAATGAAAGCACTAAGACAACAAATAGAGTCGGTGAGAGTTGAGTTAGATCAAATCTTGTCAGTTAAGACTAAAAGAGCCTTGCGTTTTACGGGTCAGAGGTTCTACGCCAGGGCGAATAAACCAGATACCATGCTAGCCAACCAATTGAAAAACAAAATTGCCCAATCAAAAATATACCAGATAAAAGATACACTAGGACAAATAACATCTAGCCCCAAGAAAATACAAGAAATGTTCAAAAAAATTTATAGTAAATTATACACTTCCCATAGATCAGCAACAGAAATTCCCATAAGGGACTGCCTAAATTCCTGCAAACTTCCCAGATTAACGGAGGAAGATAACGGGTTAATTGACTCCAAGATTACACTAGAAGAAGTGAATCAGGCTATACAGGATGCGAAGGCAGGCAAGTCCCCTGGACCGGACGGATTCACGGCACAATATTATAAAACTTTCTTTCATATTCTAGCCCCACACTTAACCACCTTCTTTAACTATATTTTAGAAGGTAAATCAATACCAGCGGAATTTAACCAAGCCAATTTGGTCTTTTTCCCAAAAGAGGGTAAAGATAAGTTAGAAGTGAAAAATTTCAGGCCCATATCACTACTCAATATTGATTTAAAATTATTAACAAAGATTATAGCCAACAGGATAGCAAGATTCCTCCCAAAGTTGGTTCACCCAGACCAGGTGGGCTTTATTTCTCATAGGCAGGCGGGAGATAATATTCGCAAAGTAACTAACCTAATCCATATAGCCCAACAACAACGCTCTGCTCTGTGCATGTTGGCCCTGGACATAGAAAAGGCCTTTGACACAGTAGAATGGCCCTATCTTTGGGAAGTACTAGCAAAGTTTGGTTTTTCAAACACATTTGTGAACCTGCTTCAAACACTTTATAAAAAACCTAAGGCGGAAATTAAAGTGACAGGACAGAACAAAGAAATTATAGATATACAGAGGGGCACAAGACAAGGCTGCCCGCTCTCTCCGCTGTTGTTTGCCTTGGTAGTGGAACCTCTGGCTCAGAGGATCTGGGCTTGTGCCTAAATAAAAGGAATACAGGCTGGATCAACTCAGTTTAAAAGCAGCTGGTTCGCGGATAATGTTCTTTGTACTCTCACTGACCCTACATCCTCGATCCCGGCTCTGTTTGAAATACTTGACAGATTTGGCTTAATCTCAGGCCTTAAATTAAATACGACCAAAACAGAGGTGTTGGCCTTAAATTTAACCAAGGGAGAAGAGACTTTCCTGAGAGATAATTACAGGTTTACTTGGCCAAAGACCCATATTAGATACTTGGGGATTAATCTTACAAGAAACGTAGGGGACCTCTATAAATTCAACTATGACCCTCTTATCAAACAATTAAAGAACGACATGAACTCATGGTCCAAACTCAAATTATCTTGGCTAGGACGGATACATTCCATAAAAATGAATCTATTACCGAAAATTCTCTATCTGTTCCGATCCTTGCCAGTTAGATGCCCGGAAAAAGAATTAAGACAATTCCAAAAAGTAATTTTTCAATACATTTGGCAATACAAGTTGCATAGAATAGCGAAACAGATAATGACTAGACACAAAAGATGGGGGGGTCTATCGTGCCCTAATCTTATACAATATTATTGGCTCAATTGGCAGTTATCCCTAGGATCCATTCACGGGATCATAAGCCAAGCTGGGTTTATATAGAGGATCAAGATCTATGACCTTACACTTGGGAGCAAGTAATTTGGCTAAAAGAACCATTAGGGGTACTTAGACAGCTACAAAACCCGATAATTAGGTTGTCACTACAGTGCTGTAAATGGGCTCAAACAAACCATGGGATCCTGGGGGGGCTATCTCCCTTGGCTCCCCTTATACCGCACCCGGAATTTCGAACTCCCCTATCTGAACGTTCAAGGGAGTGGAGGACATCAAGAGACCTAGGGAGAATTGGGAGCTGGGTAACGGAGGGGGGCTCTCTCTCCTATGTGAGTCTAAGGGACAAGCATAATCTTCCATTGGAGGAGCACTATAATTTCTGTAGGATTAATCATTTGGCGAGCTCCCTGGTCAAACAGCAGGGTATCCCGAAATATACTTGGTTCTCAAAACTATGTAGTACAGCGCCTTTAACAAGAGGAATACTGGGCATGCTCTATTCAGAATTTAATAAACCAAAAGTAGACCCCAAGGATAAATTCATGAAAGAATGGGAGAAAGATTTAGGACATACCTGGGAAATAGCACAGCGGAAAAGATCCTGGAGGGAGTTGACTAGGGGCTCACTAAATTACAGCCTGTTAGAGACATCCATAAAGATTTTACACAGGGCTTATATAACCCCGGACCGGATAGCTAAATGGAATAGGGGACAAAATCCAAATTGCTATAGAGGATGCAGTTCGAGAGGCACTTTCATACATATGTGGTGGACTTGCTCCAAAGCTCAAAGAATGTGGCAAGAATGTACACGTCTAGCATCCATTATATTTCAAATAGATCTAGAGGCTCAGATGGAGGTCTGTCTGTTAGGACTAGGCATGGAAGCTTTAACGGCTACCCAAAACAAGATGATGCAGTTTATATGTCTAGCAACTAAAAACTGCATAGCTAAAAAATGGAAAGCAGAACATTTAGAACCTTTAGAGATAACCAGTAAATTAAATCAAATTATGCTATACGAAAGAATATCTCACATTCTAGCAGACACTATGGACAAATATCTAGCAATTTGGGAGCCCTGGGTCACTTATCAAGGTCAACAAAAATAAATTACAGGGGTCTGATAGAGAGAAAGAGAGTGAAGGGAGGATGAGAAATGGAGGGCTGGACTGAGGAACACCCAAGAAACTCAAGCACCGAAGAGGTAAGATAATAGTAATGAAATCGACATGGAAATAACTATCAGCTGCCAACAGTTTAGTTACGGTTGAAAATGTTATTAAAGTTCAATTTGTTATAAAGGGGAAAAGAGGGGAGGGGGGGCTGGGAGGGTCTGATAATTCAAGGAGCTTCAGGAATAAATGTAAAAAGGAGGATTATGATAAGCTCCAAAAACTAGCTTTAGCTAACGGGGATAAATAAGGAAAACGGGAACAGAAAAAGGATAAAGAAGTGTGAAGGTCACAAATGATTGATGAAAATTTAAATGGAATATGAGTATTGTATGTTATGCTTTTATGACTATTTATTACTCTATTGAGTTAGAATCGACTTTCTTACAGACTGTGAAATAGATAAAAACTGCCTGATCTGTGAATCAAGGCTTACTGATACACTGTTGATTTTCTACTCTTTTATTAAGTGACTAATAAAAAATCAATGGGAAAAAAAAAAAAAGGAGAGGACCTAATACTTAACCCTGAGGAAACCCACTTACCACATTAGTCCAGTCTGAGTGTGTCGTATTTACCACAATTCTTTGCTTCTTGTCTTTTAGCCAGCTCTCAATTCATGAGCAGATATTTACTGCAATTCCTGTATCCTTTAGTTTGCACAATAGTCTTCCATGTGGCACGTATCAAAAGCTTTTTCAAAATCCAAAAAGACTACATCCACTGAGTTGTTTTGATCCAGGTTCCTACTAACCTCCTCATAGAAACGAATTAGATTTGTTTAACCTGACCTATCCCTTATAAATCCATGTTGACACCTACTTAAAATCCTGTTAAAATAAACATATTCTTGTATATTATCCCTTATTAACCCTTCTAAAAGCTTTCCCACTACAGAAATGAGGCTCACTGGTCTATAATTCCCCAGATTAGTTTTTGCTCCCTTCTTAAATATAGATATCACCTCTGCTTTTCACCAGTCATCTGGTAGAGACCCTGTGTTGAGTGAATTTTGAAAATTTAGATATAATGGTTTTGTTATTACAGAGCCCAGTTCCCTCAGTACCCGTGGATGTATTCCATCAGGACCCGGGGCATTATTAACATTTATTTTTTCCAACCTCTTTTGGATTTCTTTCTGCATTAAACCAACTATTTGGTAAAGGTAGTGTAGCCCCATTATGTTGCGGTGACCCAACCACTGGTACCTCCCTTGTGTATACCGAAGAAAATAACCCATTAAGCTCATCTGCCTTTTCCTGGTCACTAATTTTCAGACGGCCTGTGTCACATTCTAATGTTCCTATAGCTTCCTTCCAGGTCTTCTTTCCATTAATATATTTTAAAAATATTTAAGCGTTAGTCTTACTATCTTTGCAACTAATTTTTCATTTTCTATTTTAGCCAGTCTAATTGCCCTTTTGCAAGCCTTGTCAATTTCCTTGTACTCCCGTAAAGCAGTCTCTGTCCCCTCCTATTTGTATAATTAAAATGCCTGTTTTTTACTCCATATATTGATCTTTAAATCATTGTTAGGCTGCATTTGATGTGATTTACTCCTTTTACTTTTATTTCCACTTGGTATATGGTGATAAGTATGTATATTTAGTAAGGATTTAAATGTTGTCCATTTATGTTCAGTGTTTTTACCTATCAGTTCTCTGTCCCAGTCTATACATTGTATTGCTGCCCTTAGACCGTTAAAATCTGCCCTATTAAAATTTAGAGTTTTTGTTAGCCCCTTACAGTTTTTTTTTTTATTCAATCTCAAATGAGACTGTGTTGTGATCACTGTTCCCAAAGGTTGCCCTATTCCAACATTTGATACTCTATCAATATTATTTGTGATAACTAAATCCAAGATAGCCTCATTTCTAGTAGGTTCTTGTTTAACCTGGGACAGATAATCATCCCTGATTGTACTCAAGAACCTGCTCCCCATAGCTAAACTGCTGGTCTCATTCATCCAGCTTATTTTAGGGTAGTTAAAATCTCCCATTATTAGAACTTGCCCATGCTTCTGCATTTCCGATCTGTAACAATAATTGCATTTCCTTACTTTCAATTATATTTGGGGTTTATAGCATACTGCTACCAATATTCTTTTGGAATTTGCTCCTCCGCTATTTAACTCTACCCACAAATATTCAACATTACCGCTATTTCCACAATTAATATCTTCTCTGACTGTAGGCTTAGGTTCAGGTTTAGCATACAGACAAATCCATCCTCTTCTTTTACCATTGCCCCTATATTTCCTAAATAGGTTATAAACATCCAAATTAAAAGTTTGGTCATAAGATTCATCCCACCATGTTTCGGTAATGTGTATTAAATCCCATTTTTCATTAATTGCTAATAATTCTAACTCTCCTATTTTTCCTGGCAAGTTCTGGCATTAGCAAGCATACACCATATGTTATGAGTCTGTAGTTCTGAAGTACCTGCCTCTATACTTGAGTTACTTTGTAATACCTCCCTATCGAATATATTAACCCTCCCCATCTCCTCCCCCATGAGTAGTTAAATCATCCCTTATCTACACCATTACATTCATCTAGTCCCTCCCCCCACCTACTAGTTTAAAAACTCCTCCAGCCTTTCTACCATTCTATCCCGTAGTACAAAAGCTCATCCCTGCTATAGAGATTGTACCCAAGTGAGAAGTCAGCCCAATGCTCTAAAAACCCCAACCCCTCTTTAGTGCACCACATCTTTAGCCACGCATTAACCTCCCTAAGCTCCTTCTGTCTTCCTGGACTAACACGTGGCACAGGTAGTAACTCAGAAAATACTACCTTGGAGGTCTTTGCCTTCAGCTTATTACCTAGTTCTCTAAAATAATTCTTTAGGACACTCCATCTTCCACTACTTTGTCATTGGTACCAATATGTACCAAGACCACCGGTTCATTTCCATTCCCCCCCAATAATTTATCTACCCAATCCACGACATGCCGAACTCGAGCACCCGGGAGACAGCAAACTGCTTGCTCGGATCTGGGTGACAAATCAGCCTGTCTACCTTTCCTAATAGTGGAGTCCCCTACCCCCCCCCCCCCCCCCCACACACACTCCTCCAGTAGAACTGTTCTCCTGGCTGTTAGAGAGAACAGCTCTATCTGGCATTGTCATTCCTGAAGGGACATCCCCAACAGTTTCACTCAATCTGGCAAATCTGTTGGAGCTTGCCAACTCAGAACTAGCCTGCCTCCTCCTCCTGATCAGCCTGCTTCCCCTTGTAACTGTAACCCAGCTACCTCCCTGGACATCCTCACTAGTCCCAGCTTCACCCTCCATGCTAGGCCCAGCTAAACTGTGCTCCCTTTCCAGTGGAATATCAGTAAGTGCTGCAATTCTCCTCTCCAGTTTTCCAATTTGAGCTTCCAGAGAGGCAACATGCTCACACCTCTCACAGAGGTATGGACCCTGGATCATCTGTTCTAGTAGTGCATACATATGACAAGATGTACACTGAGTGAGGTTTTGTGTACAAAAATTCAGTGGGAAAAATAAATAAACAATAATGAAAACAATATATTTGTGTAAAGCTTTATATATATAAAAAAAAGAATGCCCTCTCTTTCCTTTTCTGCACTATAAGTTTGCCCTCTTTTCTTTGAACTCCTTCCTTTTATTTAAACTCCTACACTTATGCTAAAACTGCACTTGACACTAGAACTGTTTGCAAGCTCATAAGTTCGCCCCTTCCCTTGTTAGTATTAGCTCCTGCCTACTCACCTGGACAACATTAGTGCACACAGTTAATAAACACACTTTACTTGCTAGAAGTAAATCCCAGTTTTCCTCCCTAACCCACCCACCAACCGCTCTCCATGTTATCAATGATCATCACTGCTATCCCAGCTCTCTAGAAACTTGCCTATGTAATCCACAAAAACACTAGATAACTTGTTAGGATCTGAGCATGTGTAACCCCCAATGATTGAGAGCAATTACCATGGAGAGGTAAGAGAACTGAATATATACAACTACCTCTGCATTTTATTCTGAAGTAGTAACCCAACAGTGCAGAGAGAGAGCACAACGAGAGAGTGCACAGACAGAGAGCACAAAGAGAGAGAATGCACAGAGAGCACACAGACAGAGTGCATAGAGAGAGAGTGCACAGAGAGAGAGCACAGAGAGAGGAACACAGGGAGGGGTACAGAGAGAGAGGTACAGATCTGACAGTGCACACAGACAGAGGGCGCACACATAAACAGCTAGAGAGTGCATAGAGAGAGCGTGCACACAGAGAGAGTGCACACAGACATCGAGCACAGAGAGAGAGAGAGCACACAGACAGAGAGCTGTCATCACACACAGACAGCAAGAGAGCGCACAGACAGAGCGTGCCAAGAGAGTGCAAAGAGAGAGATCAAGTGCACAGAGTGCAAAGACAGAGAAACACACAGAGAGAGCAAACAGAGTACACAGACAGACAGAGACTGCACAGACAGAGAGCGCAGAGAGACAGAGAATGCAAAGATAGCGCACATAGAGAGAGAGCACACAGACAGAGAGTGCACACACAGCTCACAGAGAGAGACACAGAGAGGGAAGGGTGCAGAGCTGGCATCACACACAGACAGCAAGAGAGCGCAGAGAGAGAGAGTGCACAGAGAGAAACACAGAGAGAGAGCAGACAGAGTACACAGACAGAGAGTGCACAGACTGAGAGCACAGAGAGACAGAGAATGCAAAGATAGCGTGCATAGAGAGAGAGCACACAGACAGAATGCACATAGAGAGAGTGCAAATACAGAGAGCACAGAGAGAGAGAGACAAATAGGGCTACAGAGAGAGAGGTACAGAATGCACAGAGAGAGAGAGCACAGAGAGAGAGAGAGCGCACAGAGGGAGGGGTACAGAGCTGGCAGCACGCATAGACAGCAAGAGAGAGTGCACAGACAAAGCAGGGCAGAGAGAGAGATTGAGTGCACAGGCAGAGAGCGCACAGACAGAGAGCCCACAGAGAGATACACCACACAGAGAGACAGACAGCAAAGTGACTGAGTGAGAGAGAGGGAGGAGAGAGGTACAGAGAGAATGACACACAGCACAGAGAGAAAGACAGCAAAATAACTGAGTGAGAGAGAGAAGAGAAGTACAGAGAGAGAGCGCACAGAGAGAGACAGAGAGGGAGGGGTACAGAGCTGGCAGCACACACAGACAGCGAGAGAGAGTGCACAGACAGAGCAGGGCAGAGAGAGAGATCGAGTGCACAGAGAGAGAATACACAGACAGAGAGCGCACAGACAGAGAGTGCACAGGGAGAGAGAGACGCCACACAGAGAGACAGACAGCAAAGTGACTGAGTGAAAGAGAGAGGAGAGAGGTACAAAGAGAGTGACACACAGCACAGAGAGACAGACAGCAAAGTGACTGAGAGAGAAGAGAAGTACAGAGAGAGAGAGACAGCAGAGTGAGTGAGAGAGAGAGAGAGGGAGGTAGAGAGGTACAGAGACAGAGAGAGAGAGAGAGACAGTACATAGAGAGAGAGACAGTACAGAGAGACAGGCAGCAAAGTGAGTGAGAGAGAGGGAGAGAGGTACAGAGAGAGGTACAGAGAGAGAGAGAAGGGTACAGAGTGAGAGCGCACAAAGACAGAGAGAACACAGACAGCCCACAGAGAAACAGAGTGCACAGACATGGAGAGCAGACAGAGTGCACAGACAGAGAGAGAGTGCACAGACAGAGAGCACAAAGAGAAAGAATGCACAGAGAGCGCACAGACAGAGTGCATAGAGAGAGAGTGCACAGAGAGAGAGCACAGAGAGAGAGGCAGGGAGGGGTACAGGGAGAGAGAGAGGTACAGATCTGACAGCGCACACAAACAGAGATGACATTCTATAATACCGTCATTTATGATGGGCAGGTTACTAGTCACTAATATAGTTGTCATACAGTGAGTTTGTGTGTAATGCTCATAACGTTGCGAGTTGTACAAGCGCGCAGCTCATTGTGGGGCCCGCAATTGGCACTGAAGGCGCTCATTGCGAGGCTCGCAGAGAGGAGAGAGAAGGAGAGGGGAGAAGAGGGAGAGAGAGGACATATCACATATTATACTGTTATTTATGACGGGCAAATGACTAGTAAAGATAATATTCATATGAGACTGTCCACTGTGACCCAACTATCTCTAGTCTCATGTTCCTGCCTCATCTGCTACTCCAATCTTTCAGTCCCTATAATGGCTACCTGTATCATCCAGACATATATGTAACATATGTATATGTAACATCATATATGTAAAATCCTAAGAGCACCAAGCCTTTAGTAATACTACACCCTCCTGTATCTCACCAGCTGGTTCTCTTTTATAATATTTTACCAGTTTATTAATACAGGTAATATGGAAGGATACCGCTGATTTGTTATGTATATTAAACAGTTCTGTTATGTAAATGTCCTATTACAGTAATGTGATTCTAGCCCTGTCCTGTATAATATTACACTTACCTATCACCAGGACTGTAGGTGTTCCTCTCCTCTTCCTCTCCTTTTTGCCTCACACTGTGGAGATGTCGTCCCTCTTGAAGTGCTCTGGAAACATCTGGAATAAAACAGAAACAAAACATTGCACTAAAACAAAACTCGATATCACTATGACATTATAATCCAGGCCTAGTCAGGTTATAATCCCTGTATAATATGGAGGACAATACTCCTTTTAGGTAATGAAGCTTCTATAATAGTTTTATGATCATAATATTATAAAGTCCTACAAAGCCCGTAGCCTGGGGCAGAAGTGAGCAGGGTGGCGGGAAAACCCGCTGGAAGACGGGTGGCCGCCATTTTGGGAACCCACGAGGCAGGCCTGAGGCCTAGGCCTGGAAACTCCCAGCACCAACCCCATCACAGGCTATAGCAGCTCTATAAAAGGAGAGCTGTCCCCACAAGATCCAACACCCTCAGCTGCCCAGAATTCCTGTGAATACCTCCATATCCTACAAAGGCTGGAAGACATCCTTTTGGAGCAAACACTGGGCCAGAAGGGCTGCTTCACTGAAACCCTCCACCCCCCACAAGCCTTACCAGGACACTGTGTGATCCTGATAGCACCAGACTCAAGGGCTGTGTGCTCCCACCTTGACTGGAGACATTGCAACTTTAATTAGTCTTGACAATCTACCAGAATCAGTGACACAAACCCGTGGATCTACTTTTCCCTGTTTTAAAAGGCCTCGCTATTCCTGCAACAGAGTACTATACAAAGCTAACAGAGTGGGGCCTGCTGCAGGTTTCTGAAGCTCCACGCTGCCATCCTGTGGCTATTTAGCAGAACTACACCTGACGTGCAAAAAAGGAGCCTTTCTGGCTGAATTCTGCAGGACTGTCGGCGGTGCTGCCGAGACACCCGAAAAGGGGTTGCTCAGCCGCTCCCTATACCCCTAATAGGGGAACAAGAATCTGCATCTAAACCGGCCTGAATCAAGTTACCCGGGACTCTCTAACATGCAGTGGGGCCTGGACATGGTGACAATGGCTTTCTGCAATCAAAGACTACTGATCCACGAGATGTAAAGGTCGCCCAATGGGAGGCTTTAACTAACATAGTAAATATTAACAATATACTGCTGAATAATAACTAGGGAGCTTACCTGCTAGATGTGAGGCAACATCTTTAACTATATTTTTCTAACTCTCTCGCAAGCAACTGGGATAGGAGGAGGAAACCACAGGTTTTCTGGAGCACGTGAAACACTATTCTACAACATGAAGAAAAGCAAGAGGGGCCCCTCAGCCAAGGGCATCCGGGAGCCACTTCTCAACTAAGGTGGCCAAGCCTACATCTCACATAGACGTTTTCGAAGGATTGGATTCGTCGGACAAGGAAGACATCTCTAAAAAAGTGAACCAGCATATTGACCTTTCTCCCAGACCTGACTAAGACAATAGAACCGCTGCGGAATGATCTGAAAGAGCTAGGGCATAGTACCCAAATGCTGGAGGAGATAGTGGTTCAAATCGGAGAGGCACAACAGCACGACCGGTCTGCCATCGATCAAAATTCGTACAATATTATGGAATTGACAGACAAGATTGAGGACTAGGATAACTGGTCGACCCGTCATATCGTCAGGATAAGAGGAGTGCCAAGGGCCACACAGGACTTGGAGGCATATCTGAAGGATACGTTTGCGGCAGTGCTCCCCGACCAGGCAGTGACGGTCCTTCAGATTGAGCAAGCTCACAGAGCTCTTGGAGGGGCGAGAAGCCCGGAAGCCACAAAGATGTAATTGTGCGTTTTCTCAGGCAACAGGCCAGGGATCTTTTACTGGCAGAGACTAGGAAGATGCAGACTGTTAAAGGCCCCGACAACTCCAACCTGCAAGTCTACGCGCACCTGTCCCCCAACACGCTAGACAGGAGGAGGCAGATGAAACCCGCACTGACGATCCTTCAGCAGCAAAAGCTGCAGTACCGGTGGAACTTTCCTTTTGCTCTTACCTTCAACTATCAGGGCACTGCGCACACCACTCGCACTCTGGAGGACTGCCTTGCAGTACTGCGCCAGCTTCGCCTCTGCCCAGCGGACTTGCCGGTTGAAGAACACTGCCGCCCTCCACCTCCTCCTATCCCGAAAAGACAATGGACTCTAGTGGGCCTGCAGCTTCAAAAAGAGGATTCGCTCCCTCCTAGAAACTCCAGAGACAGGAACTTGACCCGCAAAAGCCAAGCTATCTACAGCTCTCAACGCAGAGGAAACCCGGGTCTTACCACTGAAAACTTGACAATAGCACGATTGGTGTGAAAGCAGGCCCAGTAGCTGGAAGTAACACCGAGACTCTACTTAAATTCTGGACCTTTTGCTACACTCCTGATGAAGGATAAATAGCCTAGAATAATTGAGTTTAAATGTACGTTAGTCAAAGCTTTAGATCTAGGGACAGTTAGAAGTAGACACTTGAGATAGACATAAAAATTCTCAGTTTCACTTTGACTAGTTGATATGTTGTTTGGTTTTTGTACTAACGGTTATGGAGAAAGGGAAGAGCTAAGTATGCTAGAGCAACAGACCAGTTATCAGGCAGCAATAACTAAAATGACTCCAGTAGCGGAGGTGCCCCAGTTTATAGAAAAATATGCAGCCCTCTGTTTACTTGCAAATGAAGGAAGCCGAGTCTTAGGCAGTCGGCATAAGTAAGCTCCAGGAGTTAGGTCTGCAGAGAGTATAGCGGTTCTGGTTAAGGATAGAATTCTACAAACGGTATCACTAATACTATGTTTTTCTGCTTTTCTTTGGTTTGACAGCGACCAGATTTTCCAGCATCAGCAGACTCCCTCATGGCCTCCATTCATCCTTGGACTCTCTGGAAATGGAGACGGGCGAAAAACAGCAGGTAGACAGGGAGTGCACGCACATTTAGACTCTAAAATAGGATGAGTGGGTCAGAATATACGTTTATAACCCATAACGTGAAGGGCTTTAACTCGCCCTTCAAGAGGAGGAAAGCCTTTAGGTACTATAGACAGCTCATACAATGTACATGGCCACTCAGCCCACGAAGAAGGCAGGGGCAGCTATTTTGATACACAAAGACTTTCCATTCAATTTAGAGCACAGCAGGATAGATAAAGAAGGACACTATGTCTTGGTCACCGGTACTGCAGCTTTTGCTGCTGAAGGATCGTCAGTGCGGGTTTCATCTGCCTCCTCCTGTCTAGCGTACTCCCTGTACTCCCCCACAAACTCACCCCACAAGACCCTGATTAAAGTATTGAGAGAACTGGAATCGCTAGAGTTAGGTAGGCTGGTGATGGGGGGGGGGGCTTTAATTTGACTTTAAACCCGACAATGGATAGATCAGGAGACACCCGGGAAACTAAATTTTCCAAAAAACAGGGTCAAATTAAGCAGTTATTGGCGAAAATGAGTTTGGTAGACGCTTGGAGGGGCTTGCATATAGATAGTAGGGAATACACATTTTATTCACCCATGCATGGCACATATTCAAGGTGCGTTTCTAATGGACTCCCTACTTTTTGATAGTGTCCGAGAATCTGACATTGTCCCCTGCCCTTGGTCTGATCATGCTATAGTGGTCATTAGAATAACTCTGGGACCTAGCCTTTCCCCATTTAGGAGCTGGAAGATTGACGAGCACCTACTGTCAGACCCCAATAGCTGAAAAACACTGGCAGAGGATATTAAGCAGTATTTTGAATGGAATGACTCTCCTGAGATGGGGATGGGTTGGCTCTGGGTAGCCCATAAGGCTTTTATAAGGGGCTGTTGTATTACGCTCACTGCTCAGCACCGTAAGGAGGAGCTAACTGCTACTCTCAACAATCTAGAAAAGCTTAATCAGCAGCGCCCTACCCAGAAGCTTCGTAGTCAAATCAACAGAGTCACGTCAGACCTAGATGGGGTACTGTCTTACCATACGGAGAAAGCTATGAGGAACTTATACTACTGGAAAGCGAACAAACCAGATAGGATGCTAGCCAGGAGACTGAAGTCTACGGAAGTCCAATCTAGGGTAACCCAGATTAGGAGATCGGATGGCAAAATTTCCTGTAGTCCGAAGGACATACAGAAAGAGTTCCAGTCCTTCTATCAGCAGATATACTCATCTAGAACGCAGACTGAAGGGCTGGACCTTCACTCCTTTTTAAGAGCTATAGATCTTCCCTCAATAAATGAGCAGCAACTAGCTAATTTGAACCAAGACATCTCACCGGAAGAAGGGAGGGCAGCGATCCAGAGCCTCAAAATAGGCAAATCCCCAGGACCGGATGGTTTCACCAATTTATATTTTAAGAAGTTTGAAACCTTACTAAACCCTCACCTTACGTCCCTCTTTAATGCTATTTTGAAGGGGGAAAGTATGCCCCCAGAGTTAAATCAGGCGGACCTGATGGTGTTCCCAAAAGAAGGTAGGGATAATCTTGAGGTGAAGAACTATCGACCCATATCTTTATTGAATGGGGACGTCAAATTGCTAGCTAAAATCATGGCAATACGGATCTCCAGATTCCTACCAGAGATTATCCATAAAGATCAGGCAGGGTTTCTACCTCATAGGCAGACGGGGGACAATGTCAGACGTATCCTCAATATTCAATACCCGGCTCACAAGCTCCTCTATGTGCCTGCTGGCCCTAGACATTGAGAAAGCCTTTGACACAGTTGAGTGGCCATATCTGTTTAAAGTGCTAGACAGGTTTGGTCTCAAGGGACGTTTTGCTACCCTGCTCCGAATATATTACGAATCCCCGATAGCTAACCTGAGGTTACCGGGTGAACATAGAGCCCAAATTTGCGTACAAAGAGGTACGAGACAGGGATGCCCACTCTCGCCCATACTATTTGCCCTGGCCATCGAGCCGTTGGCACAACTCATTAGAGCGAGCAAAGAAATTCAGGGGTTACAAGTGGGGTTGCAGCACTACAAATGCTAATTTTTTGATGACGACATCTTATGTACCCTAACCATCCCCGGGGCCTCCATACCAGCACTGATGTCGAGCCTTGATAGGTTTAGCAAAGTGTCAGGACTTAAACTGAATTTGGGGAAATCAGAGGTTCTAAGCCTAGGCATGAAACAGAGCTATATAGAGCTCCTGAATTCTCTATATACCTTTTCATGGCCTGCCAGACATATAAAATACCTAGGGGTTAATATTACACCCAAATTATCCGATCTGTACAAGGTAATTATCCACTTTTGTGGACCGGCCGAATTCGGCAATCAAAATGAACATACTGCCAAAGATTTTATATCTCTTTAGGACACTCCCCATGCCGATCTCCCTGGAGGAACTAGATCGGTTTCAAGCTAGTATTTTTAGATACATATGGAAAAATAAGAAGTCTTGCATATCCAGGAAAATAATGTTCAGGCATAAGGAGGAGGGGGGCTATTATGCCCCAAACTGCGGGACTATTTTAAGGCGGCTAGACTTGCTCAATTGACACAAGCACAGTCAGTCAAGCATCAGCTAGGTTGGGTATTTTTAGAACAACAACAAATGCAATCTCATAGTTGGGAAACACTAATATGGGTGCCTGAAGGACTGAGCCTGATTAAATCCCATTAAAACCCCATAATAAATCTAACTATAACATCTTGGAGGTGGGCCAGGTCCAAGAAAAGGCTAGATGTAGGTATATCCCCCCTAACATAGGTTCTTTCCTCCCCAGAAATTTGGACAACCTTGAGTACGACATCCAAACACTGGTGGGCCTCTAGGGGCTTAGACAAGTTAGGTCCCTGGTACAGGGGGGGGGGTCACTTGGTGACTTTTGAGCAGTTTGAGGAGAAATATGCCTCTCCTTTCAAAGAGTTTTAAAATTATTTGAAGATAAGGAGCTGGGAGAGTGAGATGTTTAAAAGATTTGGGCCTCCGAAAACCTCCTGGTTCTCTGTCACATGCAAGACTCTCCCACTGGCTAGAAGAGTAATATGCTCATTATATGATATATTTTCGAAATCAACAAAATATAGAGAAACCAGCATACATCTGTAAGTGGGAGAAAGAGCTTGGAAGGGAATGGGAATGGAAAAAGTGGCAGAAATTGTTCTCGAACCTAAGTAGGGCAACCTGTAATTATACACACCTAGAAACATCTGTCAAAGTCCTCCAGAGGATATATTGTAGACCCGATAAACTCCACAAATATGACCCTAGAGTAAGCAGTAATTGTTTTAGGGGCTGCCAACAGATAGGGGACCATATTCACACTTGTTGGCTGTGTCCGGTGGTCCATAAGTTGTGGGAAGACTTAGCATTACTGGCTGCGTCATTGTTTGAGACTACTGTTTTGGCAACCATGGAATCCTGCTTGTTGGGGATTAAACTCCCAAATTTATCATCGAGCCAGAACAAGTTGTTCCAGATAATGGCAGCTGCTGCCAAAGTACACATTGCCAGTCAGTGGAAGTCAGGGACTTTAGATCTGCAGGAGGTCATTAGGAAAGGTAATTATATAACAATAAATGAGA
Source organism: Discoglossus pictus (assembly GCA_027410445.1). Lineage (NCBI taxonomy): Eukaryota > Metazoa > Chordata > Amphibia > Anura > Alytidae > Discoglossus > Discoglossus pictus. The sequence continues at coordinate 34,421,173 of CM050172.1, read as the reverse complement.
AGTTAACGTGTGCTATTTTAGACACTATGCCACAATTTTATAAAATCTGGAAACCCTGGTTGGAGTCATCTCTTAGCACGCCCTTGATTTGATCTGATTTAATTGAGATTGCAAAGTTATCAAAATTGAGCTAGAGGAAGACCTGGGGCGGAGGAGGCTCGAGAGGGGGTCCTGGAAACTTTGGTTTGTGTGAGCTGCTACACAAGAGGTGATTATACTTTACTTAGCCATAAAAGTTAAGAATTGCAATATTCTGGATGTTGGTATACTGAAATAATAGATTCGCTAAGTAACTTAACCTGAATACTTAACTTGATATAACTGAAAATTAATTAATCTATATATGAAATATTGCTAAGTTTAGATTTCTGGCTCTGTTAAGGAACCATCTAGGTATGAATATTCAGACATACCTTGGTCCCTTGGCTTTTTCCCTATCTCCCTAGTTATTTATTTATTTATTTATTTAAATCTTTAATTTCCATATATTTAATTGTTTGTTTTTGTTTAAGTTTCCCTTGTTCTGTTTAAAGGTTACTGTTGTAGTCGCATAATAATAGAAAATATAAAACTGAAGGGGTTCTGAACATAAGGCATTTATGTTTGTTGAAAATTTAGAATGTAAATGTTATTTATTGCTTTATTATGTTGGAACACAGTATATTCCCTTCAATGAAAACTACTTAAAAAAAAAAAAAAGAGAAGATAGGACAGGAGTGGTTCCTAAACATCTTTTCCATGAACCAAATGAGTATTGACCAAGGTCTTCACTGATCACCTTAATATTAATGAGAATCTCTGCAGACTAATTAATTTATTTTCTGCCTGATTCTGAACAATTATAATGCACCATGAAACCAGTATAAAAAGGACAGAGTAGATGAAACAAGGAATTAATGAGAAAGAGAGCCAGAGAGATTGTGTAGATAACAAGATGCGGAGGGAGAACAGGATACAGAGTAGACAGTTATATAGAGGATAACATTCAGATGGACCAATTAAAAAGTGTCTGGAATAGGAGTTCTTCCCAAACTTTTTTTCTATGAACCAATTCAATGTTTCCAAGATCATCATGGATCAACTTAACATTACAGAGGATCTTTGCAGGCCACGTAATGCATTTTATGCCTGCTTCTGAATAATAATAATGCAGTGTGCTTCAACAATATCCATATGAACGTAAAAAACATACAATCTTGAATTAGGCTCATATGTACTTCTTTTTATACATTGTAGTCAGTTTTTTTAAAATGATAAATCGTTTTATTTTAATTCCAGTTGTACAGTGTTACACCAGAATGGTGGTAGACTGGTAATAGACAGGCAACCACTGGTGGTAGGTGAGCGACTGTCTGAGAACCTCTGATGCAAAGGATAGGATACATAGGGCCAGTTATAGAGAGGTGACATGCTTATGAGGAATATATACTGGTGGACTTCAATTAGTGTTCTGAAAACAGTCTGCAACCCTTCTGTATGTCATTTTTATAGACATCCCCCTTAAAGAATAATTCTATTCACTGTAGAGAGAGAGAGAGAGATGGGGCCTTAGAAGGATGAGGAGGGCCTTAAACATACAACCATAATTAGTCACAGTTTTAGACATATTAATCATGAATGTGCTTTCATTTACAATGTAGTCTGTTCAAATCAGATGTAAAATATGGCTTTCAGAGAGGCAATTTTTAAACATTATGACTTTAATAATGAATCTTATAAATTTAAATGTTATCATATAAATATCTAGTGTTAACAAATGGATACTACAATGGCGTGTTTGTTTCAAGAGATAAGAAATACCTCCTGTATTTTTGGTGTAAATTGATTAATAGGCCCACAAATGCATATATATATATATATATATATATATATATATATATATATATATATATATGTGTGTGTGTGTATGTGTATGTGTGTACTACTGTAATTAGTTTGATAAAATAATCAATAATAGTCTTGTAGTGTGATAAAAGACAACGGATGCGGATTACTCTACAAAGTAGTCTAGAAGAAGTCTAATCTATAACCCACACAGCTATGGTCCAGATTTGTTCCTCACATTCCAGAAAATGAGTTCCTATGTCTCACCCTCTTATTATCGCTAAAAAAAACAAGCACAATATTAATATTATGGGAGAGTGATGTATTATAAGGTTATTTCTTTCTCAAGTCAGTTTGTTTTTCACCTCCCAGAAGTAGAAGTCCTACGTCTCCTGTCCTTGTTCTGACAAAAAAAAAAAAAAAAATATATATATATATATATATATATATATATATAAAGTATTAATATTATGGGAGAGTAATGTATATACAGTAGTAAAGTAAATGAACATGGAGAGGAAATGAGTATCTAGATGAAGTATAATGTGGGAATGGGACTGTGAATGAATATGAATGAATCTACACAGGCACTCCATCAAAAAGTACCCCAGTTGTACCCTAGTTGGACACCTTTTCACCCAGAATGATCACTCTATACAAAACCTGAAATTCCAAATACTTTAAGAAATTTAAGGATATAAACACATTTGAAATGAAGATTATCACATTCTGCAACACTAAATATACAGAACTTAACAATGCATTGGGACTAACCATCCAAGGATAGATACTTTAATACAAGACCTTAACACAAAGTCCATCTAGACATGCTTTTGTGGCTCATCACTCCCAACAGTGCTGTTTTTTTTATTGTAGAAAGTATAAATTATTCATAAACTAAATTAAAAGGAGCAGCTACAAAAGTTGCCCCCTTTAATTATTCTATAAGGTCTCTTTCCCATAAGGCTTGGCAGCTGACAGGTACCTCCATCACTCCATGCTCCTCCTGTCCTAGTTAGCCGGTCTTTTCCTGACGGTTCCTATCTTACTATCGAACTGTCTGGTCTCTGTCCCTATCTAACCTATCTAACGCTGTTGGGTCTGTGTCCTTATCTAACTCTCTGCCTGTCGGGTCTTTCCCTGTCTAACTATCTGTCCTGTCTATAAGTCATTCCATTATTTTATATGTTTTATATTTTTAATAAGTCATTCAGTAATCCAGTCGTCTGTCGCCCCTATCTAATCTAGCAAAGCTATATACAAAAATCTATCTATAACCCTATCTAATGATATTATCAATGAACGTTGCCTAACAAATCTACCTAACCCTAATGGCCCTACTTCTATCTAATAAAAATAAAATAAAATGTCCTTTTTATGAAGTGATGCAAAAAATTGTACTCCATATTCAAAATGTGGGTGTACTAGGGATTTGTATAGTGGCACAATTATATTTGCTTCCCTGGCTTCTATACCCTTCTTAATACATGCTAATATTTTATTTGCCTTTGCAGTTGCTGCCTGGCATTGATCACTGTTAACTAGGTGGCTGTCCAGAAGTACTCCCAAATCCCTTTCAATATCAGATCCCCTGAGATTTACTCAATTAAGATAATACATTGCATGGCTATTTTTGCTTCCCAGATGCATAACTTTTCACTTATTCATATTAAATCTCATCTGCCATTTAGATGCCCATATTTATAATTTATGTAAATCCCTTGGAGGGAAAGTACATCATTATCTGATTAAATTACCTTGCACAACTTAGTGTCATTTTTAAAAATGGAAACATTACTTTACAGTCCCACCTCTAGGTCATTAATAAATATGTTAAAAAGAAAAGGACCTAATACTGAACCCTGAGGAACCGCACTTACCACATTAGTCCAGTGTGAGTGTGTCCCATTTACCACAATCCTTTGCTTCCTGTCTTTTAGCCAGCTCTCAACCCATGAGCAGACATTTACTGCAATTCCTGTATCCCTTAGTTAGCGCAATAGTCTTTCATGTGGCACTATATCAAAAGCTTTTTCAAAATTCAAAAAGACTACATCCACTGAGTTGCTTTGATCCAGATTCCTACTACCCTCCTCATAGAAACTAATTAGATTTGTTTAACCTGACCTATCCCTCATAAATCCATGTTGACGCCTACTTAAAATCCTGTTAAAATAGACATTCTTGTATATTATCCCTTCTTATACATTCTAAAAGCTTTCCCACTACAGATGTTAGGCTCACTGGTCTATAATGCCCCAGATTTGTTTTTTCTCCCTTCTTCAATATAGGTATCACCTCTGCTTTTCACCAGTCATCGGGTAGGATGAATCTTGAAAAATTAAATATAATGGTTTTCAATTACAGAACTCAGTTCCCTTGGATGTATTCCATCAGGACCTGGGGCTTTATTAACATTTATTTTTTCCAACCTCTTTTGGATTTCTTCCTGCATTAAGCAATTATTTGGTTAAGGTAGTGTAGCCCCATTATGTTGCAGTGACCCAACCACTGGTACCTCCCTTGTGTATACCGAAGAAATTACCAGACGGTCTGTGTCACATAGTAATGTTCCTATAGCTTCCTTCCTGGCCTTATTTCCATTAATATATTTAAAAAATATTTTAGGGTTAGTCTTACTCTCTTTTGCAACTAATTTTTCATTTTCTATTTTAGCCAGTCTAATAGCCCTTTTGCAAGCCTCGTTGATGTCCTTGTACTCCCGTAAAGCAGCCTCTGTCCCCTCTTGTTTATATAATTTAAATGCCTGTTTTTTACTCCGTATCTTGATCTTTAAATCATTGTTAAGCCACATTGGTTGGGATTTACTCCTTTTACTTTTATTTCCACATGGTATATGCCGATGTGAATGTATATTTAGTAAGGATTTAAATGTTCTCTTTTTATGTTAAATATATTTATCAGTTCGTTGTCCCAGTCTATACTTTCTATTGCTGCCCTTAGACCAATAAAATCTGCCCTTTTAAAATTAACAAATTTTGTTGGCCCCTTACAGTTTTTTTTTTAATTTCATCTCAAATTAGACTGTGTTGTGATTACTGTTTCCTTAAAGGTTCAACGTTTGATACCATATCAATATTATTTGTGCTAACTAAATCCAAGATAGCCTCATTTCTAGTAGGTTCTTGTATAACCTGGGCCAAATAATGATTTATAAGTGTACTCAAGAACCTGCTTCCCTTCCCAAACTGCTGGTCTCATTTATCCAGTTTTTTCATGGTATTTAGGGTAAATTATCCATTATTATAACTTGCACATGCTTAGCTGCATTTCCAATCTGTAATAATAATTGTATTTCTTCACTTTCAGCTATATTTTGGCGTTTATAGCATACTCCAACTAATAATCCTTTAGAATTTGCTGCTCCGCTATTTAACTCTTCCCACAAACATTTAACATTACTGCTAGTTCCAGCATAAATATCTTCTCTGACTATAGGCGTAATTCAGGCTTAACATACAGACAAATACTCCTCCTCTTTTACCATTGCCCCTCTCTTTCCTAAATAGGTTATAACCATCCAGATTAACAGTCCAGTCATGAGATTCATCCCACCATGTTTCAGTAATGCCTATGAAATAAATGTTTTCATTACTTGCTAATAATTCTAACTCTCCCATTTTTCCGTGTAAGCTTCTGGCATTAGCAAGCATACAGCTTATGTTATGAGTCTGTAGTTCTGAAGTACCTGCTTCTGTACTTTAGTTACTTAGTAATACATCCCTCTTAACTATATTAATCCGACCCCATCTCCTCCCCCATGAGTAGTTCATTCATCCCTTATTCCTTCTACACGTTCTACCCCATTACATTCATCTAGTCTTTTCCCCCACCTACTAGTTTAAAAACTCATCCATCCTTTCTACCATCCTTTCCCCTAGCAAACAAGCTCCCTCATCATTAAGATGCAACCCATCCCTGCAATAGAGATTGTACCCAAGTGAGAAGTCAGCCCAGTGCTCTAAAAACCCAAACCCCTCCTTAGTGCACCACATTTTTAGCCACACATTAACCTCCCTAAGCTCTTTCTGTCTCCCTGAACTAGCTTATTAAATTAAGCTTATTCCCTGGTTCTCTAAAATCATTCTTTAGGACACAACATCTCCCACTAACTTTGTCATTGATACCAATATGTACCAAGACCGTCGGTTCATTTCCTGCCCCTCCCAATAATTTATCTATCTGATCCACAACATGCCGAACTCGAGCACCCAGGAGACAGCAAACTGTTTTCTTGCTGGGATCTGGGTGACCTTCCTAATAATAGAGTCCCCTACCACCAAAACCTGTCTGTTGCTCTGCCTATACTGCCCTCCCACTCCTCCTGTAGAACTGTTTTCCCGGCTGTTAGAGGGAACAGCTCTATCTGGCATTGTCATTCCTGAAGGGACATCCCCAAAAGTTTCACTCAATCTGGCAAATCTGTTGGAGCTTGCCAACTCAGAACTAGCCTGCCTCCTCCTCCTGATCAGCCTGCTTCCCCTTGTAACTGTAACGCAGCTACCTCCCTGGACATCCTCACTAGTCCCAGCTTCACCCTCCATGCTAGGCCCAGCTAAACTGTGCTCCCTTTCCAGTGGAATATCAGTAAGTGCTGAAATTCTCCTCAAATTTGAGCTTCCAGAGAGGCAACATGCTCACACATGTCACCCTGGATAATCTGTTCCAGTAGTGCAGACATATGACAGGATGTACACTGAGTGAGGTTTTGTCTACAAAAAGTCAGTGTGAAAAATAAATAAACAATAATAAAAACAATAAACAATTTGTGTAAAGCATTATATATAAAAAACTAAATAAATACCTTTTTTGTCCCTCTCTTTCCTTTTCTGAACTATAAGTTTGACCTCTTTTCTTTGAACTCCTTCCTTTTATTTAAACTCCTACACTTATACTAGAACTGCACTTGGCACTAGAACTGTTTGCAAGCTCATAAGTTCGCCCATTGCCCTGTTAGTATTAGGTCCTGCCTACTCACATGGACAAAATTAGTGCACACAGCTAATAAACACACTTTACTTGCTAGAAGTAAATCCCAGTTGCAAAACATATTTTCCTCCCTAACCCTCCCCACAACCGCTCTCCATGTTATCACTGATCATCACTGCTATCCCAGCTCTCTAGAAGCTTGCCTATGTAATCCACAAAAACACTAGATAACTTGTGAGGATCTGAGCATGTGTAAACCCCAATGATTACCATGGAGAGGTAAGAGAACTGAATATATACAACTGCCTGTGCATTTTATTATTTTTTTTTTTTTACTTACATTATCTATGTATCTAAAAAATAAAACTCTTTTATGAAATTAAATCCCACTGTTGTTTTGACAGTGCAGAGTCTCTTACCAAAATGTTTATAAAATGCAGCCCCTTCATCTGGGTACAGTATGAATTGATGAGGCAATTTGGTGTTGTCAACTGAAGAGGATCCAGGGTCTTCTAGGAGGTTCTGTCTTCTTTTGGAAAATGGACACCTGATCTCTGTGCTGTCTTTTGATAATCACATATTATAGTTGTCGTAATTGCGAGTTGTCGTCACGCAATGTTAAAAGTTGCGTGGCCGACAATTCGCAATTACGAGTTGCGCATGCGCTGAAGGTGCTCATTGCAAAGCCGTGATGAGCGCCAAAGTCACTCATCGCAAGGCCAGTAAAGTAGAGGGTGGGAGAGGTTCGCAATGAGCGCCTTCCATCAAGTAGAGGATGAGACAGGTAGAGAGGGGGCAAAGGTTCATAATGAACGGTGAAGGTGTTAGTTGCGAGGCCCGTGATAAGTGCCAAAGACGCTCATCGAGAGGCCAGTAAAGTAATGGGGGGAGAGGCTCACAATGAGCGCCTTCCATCAAGTAGAGGATGAGACAGGTAGAGTGGGGGAGAGGTTCGCAATGAGCGGTGAAGGTGTTAATTGCGAGGCCCGTGATAAGTGCCAAAGACGCTCATCGAGAGGCCAGTAAAGTAGAGGGGGAGAGGCTCGCAATGAGCAACAAAGGCGCTCTTTGAGAGGCTTGCCATAAGCGCCAAAGACGCTCATCGCGAGGTAGGCAGGTTAGGGGGAGGGAGAGGCTCGCAATGTGTGGCAAACACCATTGCCAGGCTTCTCATTTTATTGCCGTCATTTTTGACGGGCAAGTCACTAGTCACTATAATAGTTTTCATAGTGTGTAATGCTGGCATTGAGGGGCGTGGCCATGATGTAAACAGGGGTGGGGCCTAAATCAGGCAATGATATCAGCAGGTAGCCATGATGCATTCAAAGACAGCACAGAGAAAACACATCACAGATAGAGACAGACCTGAGTGAGTGAGAGAGAGAGAGAGAGAGAGAGAGGTACAGAGAGAGACCCACAGCACAGAGAGACAGACAGCAAAGTGACTGATAGAGAGGGAGGAGAGAGGTACAGAGAGACAGACAGCAAAGTGAGAGAGTTACAGAGAGAGACCCACAGCACAGAGAGACAGACAGGAAAGTGAGAGAGAGGGAGGAGAGAGGTACAGAGAGAGACCCACAGCACAGAGAGACAGACAGCAAAGTGACAGAGAGGGAGGAGAGAGGTACAGAGAGAGACCAACAGCAAAGAGAGACAGACAGCAAAGTGAGTGAGAGAGAGAGGAGAGAGGTACAGAGAGAGACAGCACAGAGAGACAGACAGCAAAGTGAGTGAGAGAGGGAGGTACAGAGAGAGACACACAGCACAGAGAGACAGACAGCAATGTGAGAGAGAGGGAGAGAGAGGTACAGAGAGAGACACACAGCACAGAGAGACAGACAGCAAAGTGAGAGAGAGGGAGGAGAGAGGTACAGAGAGAGACCCACAGCAGATAGAGACAGACAGCAAAGTGAGTGAGAGGGAGGGGAGATGTACAGAGAGAGACCCACAGCACAGAGAGACAGACAGCAACGTGTGAGAGAGAGAGAGAGGGAGAGAGAGAGTGGAGAGATACAGAGAGAGACCCACAGCACTGAGAGACAGACAGCAAAGTGAGAGAGAGAGAGAGAGAGAGAGGGGGGAGAGGTACAGAGAGAGACCCACAGCACAAAGAGACAGACAGGAAAGTGACTGAGAGAAAGGGGGGAGGTACAGAGAGAGACCCACAGCACAGAGAGACAGACAGCAAAGTGAGTGAGAGAGGGAGGTACAGAGAGAGACAATGCTCTTGTGCATTATTATTATATTTATTATTATTACTATATAATGTGTAGATGTACCGGCTGGGCATGCTCTTGTGCATTATTATTATTATTATTACTATATAATGTGTACATGTATCAGCTGGGCATGCTCTTGTGCATTATTATTATTATTATTATTAGTATATAATGTGTAGATGTACCGCTGAGCATGCTCTTGTGCATTATTATTATTATTATTATTACTATATAATGTGTAGACGAACAAGCTGGGCATGCTCTTGTGCATTATTATTATTATTACTATATAATGTGTAGATGTACCGGCTGGGCATGCTCTTGTGCATTATTATTATTATTGTTACTATATAATGTGTAGATGTACCGGCTGGGCATGCTCTTGTGCATTATTATTAATATTATTATTATTATTACTATATAATGTGTAGATGTACCGGCTGGGCATGCTCTTCTATATTATTATTATTATTATTATTATTATTATTACTATATAATGTGTAGATGTACCGGCTGGGCATGCTCTTGGGCATTATTATTATTATTATTATTAGTATATAATGTGTAGATGTACCGGCTGGGCATGCTCTTGTGCATTATTATTATTATTATTAGTAGTAGTAGTATATAATGTGTAGATGTACAGCTGGGCATGCTCTTGTGTATTATTATTATTATTATTATTACTATATAATGTGTAGCTGTACTGGCTGGGCATGCTCTTGTGCATTATTATTATTATTACTATATAATGTGTAGATGTACCGGCTGGGCATGCTCTTGTGCATTATTATTATTATTATTATTATTATTTCTATATAATGTGTAGATGTACCGCTGGGCATGCTCTTCTATATTATTATTATTATTATTATTATTATTACTATATAATGTGTAGATGTACCGGCTGGGCATGCTCTTGTGCATTATTATTATTATTATTAGTATATAATGTGTAGATGTACCGGCTTGGCATGCTCTTGTGTATTATTATTATTATTATTATTACTATATAATGTGTAGATGTACTGGCTGGGCATGCTCTTGTGCATTATTATTATTATTATTATTACTATATAATGTGAAGATGTAGCGGCTGGGCATGCTCTTCTATATTATTATTATTATTATTACTATATAATGTTAGATGTACCGGCTGGGCATGCTCTTGTGCATTATTATTATTATTATTATTAGTATATAATGTGTAGATGTACCGGCTGGGCATGCTCTTGTGCATTATTATTATTATTATTATTACTATATAATGTGAAGATGTACCGGCTGGGCATGCTCTTCTACATTATTATTATTATTACTATATAATGTGTAGATGTAACGGCTGGGCATGCTCTTGTGTATTATTATTATTATTATTATTATTATTATTACTATATAATGTGTAGATGTACTGGCTGGGCATGCTCTTGTGCATTATTATTATTAGTAGTATTTTACTACTACTAATAATAATAATGCACAAGAGCATGCCCAGCTGGTACATCTACACATTATATAATAATAATAATAATATTAATAATAATAATGCACAAGAGCATGCCCAGCTGGTACATCTACACATTATATAGTAGTAATAATAATAATAATAATAATAATAATAATAATAATAATAATGCACAAGAGTCCTTCAGCACTGCACTGGACACTGAATAAACTTGCCTAGCTATGGTTTTCCCTATTCAATCAGTATCACCTACACTCTCCCTCCTCTCAGTAAGACTGCAATTTAGTTATGATTCCAAAATGGCTGCTGTCCTTCAGATGGAAGGCTCTGGAAGGGAGTGTATGCTGCTGATTGGCTGGAATGTGTCTGCTGACTGTGACATGCAGGCTCAAAGTTTGCTCAATGATAAAGTATTGGGGGCGGGTCGAATATCGCATATGTTCGCAGTTCGACGCGAACGCGAACATGCTATGTTCGCCGGGAACAGTCCGCCGGCGAACTATTCGCGACATCTCTAGTTTTAGCGTCTTCCTCTTAAATATGTTGCTGCAGACAAATCTGAGTAGATACTTGGTTGGAGGCCTTCTACTTCAGGGATACTGGTTCTAGCAGCTCTCATTTGGTGGAGAAAAAATGGAACCGTGCTATAAAATCTCTTGGTCGATCTGAGTTGGATGACTTACCTCCCAGCACTCTGTGGACTCTGTCCACTCTATATTACTCTTCACACATGTCTGGCAGAAGAAATTTACATAATTGTAGCAAATATTGTGGGAGATCTCTCACCAACTCAGGGAGGTTCCTTATGTGGACATTTTGTCTACGAGATCTGTTCCCAAAATCCTCTTTGACAGTCTGTTGAAAAGATTGTTCCTCCTTCATTAGGACCATCTCCTCCTCAAGTTGCGTATGTGCACGAAGAAGATCATTGTAATTGTCCTCCAGTAGCGTTGTTTTGGAGTCCACTGCCTTTATCTCAATATCAATAATCAGAAAAGCATTTACACAGTTTATTGATTGCCTGATTTATCACGATAATAAAAGTTGTGGTTTTGAAAGAAAAGTCAATCATGCTTTAAATATGAGAAGCTGTTATTAGGGGTACTGTTTGGGGTGTTGGTTTTGTAAAGCTTATTCCATTATTATTAACTGAGGCTTGTAGGAAGCTTTCTCACATACCCTTGCATTAGGGCAATATAGAAGTCCCCCTCCCCACAATCACCAGTACCTGTATATAGAGTTTTTGCTTCAATGACACTTGGAACAGGCCTCCTACTGCTGAATCCTCCAAACAGAAAAACAAGCTGTAACAATGTCCTGCAACAGGGTTTAAAGATGTCTTTTGACCCCAAAACTCTTTCTCCTGCTTCAACGCATAGGTGCCAAAGTGTGTTGTGTTTGGGTTCATGTATATCCATCCAGTGCCTTTTTGCCCAGTAGATTTTTAATACAATTCAAAAAACCTAAAATATAAAGCCTTCCACAATAGTGCACCCTCCTACATCTCTGTTCTCATCCCAAAATACACTCCCACCCGCCCTCTTCGCTCTGCTAATGACCTTCTTCTCTCCTCCTCTCTCATCACCTCCTCTCACTCCCGTCTTCAAGACTTTTCTCTTGCTGCCCCTATTCTTTCGAACTCCTTACCTCGCTCCACCAGACTATCTTCATGCCTAAAATCCTTCAAAATATCTTTAAAAACACATCTATTCATAAAAGCCTATCATCTTTAGCCTCTTCATTCACTATGCATCTATCACTCTCCTGTACCGCACCCACACCCTTTAGAATGTAAGTTTGCGAGTTTCATTCTTGTGAGGTGCTCTAGCGAAAGCACTGTGCATATCTGATTGAAAACTCAATAACAGGGTCTTGCATTATTTTTAATTGTGGGGTTATTGTTTATACTTGTACCTAACCCTTGTATTGCGCTGCGGAATATGTTCGCATGTTATAAATAAAGGATAATAGATTATTTAGATCTGTGTTAAAGTGAAGCCCAAAAGTTGCTGCACCATTCCAGAGCAACCCAGACTGTTCAGTCACTGTGACCTGATCTTGTAGATCAAATTTGATCCAAATTGCTTGGTATTTTCATGTTTTTTAAAGCCTTATTGCAGGGAGCTGTGTTGTTTTGCTTCCTCTCTGTTTGCTGCCAGCCACACCCTCCGGACCCCTTGGCATTCTAAACTATAAGTACGGGGACGCTATGGAACTCTATAGTACCTAATATTACCCTATACCACAATAAAAACAAGAAGTCATGGACTTATACACTGACAGTAACAAGTTGAAGAGATGTCTATGGGAGTATGACTCAGGTTTCGTACACAGACTATTGCTTTGGTCAGTTTGCAATACATTTATGACATCTAAGGGTTCTGGGTAGTGACATACAAATGAGGGTTACAAAATATCAAATTATCCACATTTCTCTTCTAATTTCTTTTGATCCGTTTTCCTGCTTTGGCCATTTTGCCTGCTCACCATACTGATCCTTCGTTGTTAGTTCAGGGCCTCAGGGCATTTGCCACCTTTCATATGTGGTTCAACAACTTTTGCAGAGTTTAAATGAGTTAAGAGTTTTCACAAATGTATTTTTCTCACGGTGACTTATATTTTAGACTATATACATCAGCACATCCTTTCATCAGAAGAGCAAGCAAACATCTCCCGTCACTGCCAGGGATAAAATGAAGGAGTTTGGCACCACTTCACACTTCTTGCAACTGACCTAGATTTAGTCTGGCAAGCTCATAGGGTTATATTCCTATAACAGTAACCAGAGTTGGCTAGTCTATATGGTGAATTACACAGGGGGTCTTAGACATCTCTTTAGGGAACAGAAATATAAGTACTAACCTAGTACCTCCTACTGTCAGCTGATTTCCAACTATTATTTTAAAAAATGAGTATCATATAATATGATGGGGGAAAGTCTCTAACTACCCATAGAAATTGAGAACTGTCCTAGAATTTTGTTAGGAGTTGCGCATGGAAGTATCAAAGCACAAATATATTCCAAACCTTGTTAACATTTTACAGAAAATGTATTTACAAACTACCAAACACACACACTCTAACCTACCAACCCCCTAAACTGCTTCTAAGGATGTGAAAACACTTAGAACTTTATATTATGGATTGCCTTAGGCAATGACTTTGAGAGTTAATCAGATCAAATCAATGATGTGTTCGAACTTTTTGGGGATCCAGAAGTCTTGTGCTTTTTCACACCACCCTCAAATCCCCTACTTCTAGACTGTCTACTCCCAATAACAATTGATGTTCAAAATCAGTTCCTCCAATATGCATGGTGTAGCTGTGACAATTTGTTTCCAGGCCATGGCTATCCTCGTGATAACAATGTTTTCCCCTGTACGGACGACTGAATACAACTTGTGTCTGTGTGTTTTGGACATTGTGTGGCTAACCGATCGCTACACTGATTGTGTTCTTGTCGAACATGCCTGATGTTGGTATATGTTTCTAATATTTAGGTTTGTGTTTCCTATGCTTCAGTCCAGTTGTTGTTTGCTAGGACAGGTTTAAATCAATGCGGCTGTTCAGCATTGAAGACCTCCTTCTGAGTTATCTGGCCTTTATACTTTAATTATATTACCTTGTCAAGGACCCCTTTTACAGTTCTTGGATCTTAGCCCATTAAGCCACCATAAAGGACAGACTGCTTGGCTCCAGCCACTGGCCTATGTACATAAACACCTCAGTTGTGTTGTAATCTGTCTTGCCCCATTGTTTGCTAGATACATTTAATGTACTCTATTTGAGGTCTGGATCACATGGAGACAACATTATGAATATTTAGAGGTTGGCCTATTGTTCACAGGTGGCAGACCCGATGTCAGGATGCCAGACTATTAGACCCCATGTGGAGTCAATCTCCTGTGTTTGTCTGACACTCCCTGTCATTGTTGTGTTATATACACCCCCTCTATATCTAAGCTCAATAAATATTGTTGACTTTCCAAAAATAAATCAGTTCACTGCTGAGACATGTAGAAATGGTATGTTCTCGTATTTGCTCAAGGCACTGCGATACTGATCCTATCTCCAGCCTGCAAGTAACCTGTCCTGGTCAATACCACAGGAAGGTTACTGAGACTCCTGGAAGTGCGGATTCCTGATGGCAAAACCCTGACTGATACAGAAGTCAGATATCAGGGTGCTGGTGCCAAGATTTCCAAGAAACCAATGGTCCATGTGGGTACATAACCTGTAGTCTATAGCAGGTGGCCCTGGGCAGTAATAGGCCCTACCCTGGATTGTCATATACCGTTTTGTTACAATGCACCCAGACTAATTAAATTACCAGTGCCTGTTTGTCCTCCCACAAGTCCTTGTGAGTTTCAACAAAAGGGCATTACTACTTTTGAAAGTACACAAGCATGTCAGGTGTATTTCTGAGGGATGGGAAAGATCTTTTTAATCACTTTGCTCCAGTCCAGCTTCCAAGAAATCCTGCATCTATGTTCCAGAGATGCATCTCCATAGATCCTGAAGCTAGCCTCTCTCCAGGGGGAACTCCTAGCACTAATACACAGAAACCCATAGATGAGAGGACCTAAGTGGTGGGATCCATTCATTGGACAGTACAGCTGTCGAGTGACGCTGCAATCTAAGAGTTTCACTGCTGCATTCTATAAAGTGAAACACAGTATTAAATAGAATATCTCACCTGTATTCTGTAGGGTAATGCTACTGTATTCTATAGAGTGACAGTGCACCATTCTATAGACTGACATGGCTGTTTTCTATAGAGTAATATTGCTGCACTCTAATGTCTAACAACTGAGATGCTACATTCTAAAGAGAGATGCTATGCTATGGAGTAATACTGCTGCAATCTGTAAAGTCACATGGCTGTCTTCTATAGAGTAAAATTTTTTCTCTCTATGGAGAGACACTTCTACATTTTAAAGTGTCTATTGCTGCATAAAAAAAAAATATATATATATACATATATAATATCTAAATATCTGTCTAATACAGCAGGCATATGTGTATGGATGCCATGTTTAAAATGGTAATGGATTACAAGAGTGAAACCTTTGTGGGCACATTTCCATGTCCCTGCCCAGGCTCCCAGAATGCAGTGTAATAACTGTATTTCTCAGAATTCTGATATACATATATACATGTGTGCATAAATATATATACATATTTATAATATGTCATAGTTGCATAATGCCCCTGTCTTGGCTGCAGTCTCCACCTCATACACTATTCCTGTGTTAGAATGGATTTACCTTTGATGGGAGCAGTGTGCTCTGGCTCCCCCATTCTGACCCCCAGGCTGCACAGTGTGGCAGCACCGCATCATAGCGACAGCCAGAGCTCAACCGGCGAGATTCAACATGGAAATGGCAGCTGGGTGAAGGGGGCTGGGGCAGGAGGACCGGGAGGCAGGAGGACTTGGGATGAAAAATGTACAGCACTGGGGCCCCAGACAGAGGCAGACCCTGGTGCATAGCACCGCTTACACCGGCGGTAGCTCCGCCACTGTATAAAACATACTTAAAGAGACACATATAACATTGATCATACATTCATTTAATTAATAATTAAACACATATTAAACACAAATACTTTTAGTAACTTCTGGAAGACCGATGGCGGATATCTCTGGGTGCTTGGTATACATTTTCTGCAAAGCCATTGTACATGTAGATACAGTTACATGCGTATGAACTGTTTGTCTTGGTGGCACAGTGGAAACTGTGTGTTTTGAAATATTTTGGCCAATTTTCAACTTTGTAATACTCTCGCTCATCAAACACGTTGATTATTCTTATTTTTGTTATTTTTCTCAGTTTGAAGATTATTCTGAAAAACTTCACAATTCTGCTTTTTACTTGCTTGAAGCTTGCTGCTATATTGTTCATTACAGCCTTGATGTTATTCTTCAACTTGTTCTTAGCAGTGTTTGGAGGTTCAATAACCAAAGGTATATCAATGATTTCTTGGTTCTTTAGACGGGTACACTCACCATAATCGCATGGCAACACGACTGTGTATTCTGGTACATTGGTGGGGAGGTTTTTATCAGGTGGTTGATGTTCTTTTCGACATCCTATGTACAGGTTCCAGCAGAGACATCTGATTTGATATAAGGGCAATGCTGTTTGGCTTTCCTCCTTTTTCAGAAATATTTGTGTCACAATGTGTTTGTCTGATGATCCATAATAATTAGTTATAAATATCGCCATAACGATAAAGGTAAAAAATACAGTAATCACGACTAAAAGAAAGATTAATGCAGGCAAGATGGTGGTGGACTGCATGATTTTCGATCTTCAGTCTTCTTTGAAAAGCTTTTAAAAATGTCCAAAGCGCCAACGTCAGGAGACAGTAGGTCAGGTCATGTAGAATAAAAGGTAAGTACAAAATACAAGCCAAGGCATTGTATAGGGCAAGAATGTTTATGATGTCACATGGTGATGTCATAATGCTTACAAGAGAACCTGTTAAGATGGCTTGGGTATGATGCAGCT